>JAXIVJ010002534.1:0-17500 GCA_036785665.1 Chirona hameri
GATTCGTATTTCGCTCGACACAAACTGGGGGAAACAAAAAAAGGGGAGGGGGAATTACCCCCCCCCTCAGATTTTCTCAATAACTTGAAAACTATAACAGATATAAAGTTAAACTTTCGGTACTTTATGCTGCATCCATTCTACGCTTTCTGTAAACAAAAATAGTTGAATTTGGTGAAGTAGTTTAGGAGATAATGACGTTTTAGTAGCGTCATGTCATGTCAATTTTTGGTGAGAAAACGTTAAATGTTGGTAAAATCGTAGAAAATAGAGTTTGATGCAAATCGCAAATAATAATAAAAAAACGTCAAAGGAAAGGAAATAACATTCTCTTCCAAATGGCTATCTCGGATTTACGATTTTTTAACAAAAGAAGGTTAAAAAAAACTGAATTTGTCGGCAGACTTTCCACAAAAGTATTAAACAAAATATTAAAACGGAAGATATATAGATAATTAAGTATGGACGGTACCCAAACCAAATTTCAAAGCAATATCTTTATTTTTGACTGACTTATGACTCCCAAGGTATAAGTAACTCCTGACGTCATTTTTTAAGTTACGTTTTTTTGGCTTTTGGTGACCAGATACAGACAAATAAATGCCACCGCTGTATTTTTTTTTTAGACAAAGCTGGTCTAGAGACGTGCCTTTTTTATTTGGATTAATCAAGTTCAAATTTTGTCCTTTTTGTGACCTGACCTTGACCCGAGGGCCATTATATCGGGTCAGGTTGTGCAAATGGCTGCTACTATCGAATTATACGTGTAAAATAACCCATACAACATGTGTCGCATGACTTTCGTAGACCCGTGACCTTTTGTGACCTGACCTTGACCTTGACCTTTGCTTACAATTTCACTTTTGCTTATGCGGAGATGCATTATACATTTGAAAGCACTGTGAGTTATTAGTCACAATCCTGGCTTTGGATGGAAAGTATGGCCCACAAACCCAAATACCTCAATTTTAACATTTTACCTGACTTTACCTGACATGACCTTATTTTAAGAGTTTGGGGTATGCGTTAGATTCTTCTCACTGGGAGCTTTTGATCGCCACCTTGCGCGTCTCGCTGCGGTCATTGGTTCGGAAGATACGAGGGGGGGGGGGGGGGGGTAAAATGTACCCCCTAGCGCTGGGGGGGGGGGGGGGTGGGGGTACATTTTAGCTGCGCTGGGGTAGGGGGGCTGGAGACCCTAGCGCCGCGCGGGTTAAGGCGGCCGCACACTACGCCATTCGGCGCGCGATATCACTACGAAATTCCGCCTCGGAAAATCGCGGCAGTTGTTTTCGCCGCTCGGCTGTCAGGCTGTTCTGCGGCACAGCATCGCCGGCGCTGCGGACGCTATTCGGTGACGCGAGAGGCGTGTGACGCCAGGTTTCTCTGCGCTGGAGCAAGTCTCCGCGGACGCTATTCGGTGACGCGAGAGGCGTGTGACGCCAGGTTTCTCTGCGCTGGAGCAAGTCGCCGCGGACGCTGTTCGGTGACGGAAGCGGCGTGTGACGCCAGGTTTCTCTGCGCTGGAGCAAGTCGCCGCGGCGTGCATTGCTGTCGTTTTCGCCCGGCCACTATGCAGCCCTCTGTCACGGGACGTAGCGCCTCCAGTAGTACTTCCAGCACTTTCAGTAGGTAGCACTTTTAACCTTCCAGCCTTCATTGCACTCCAGTTCCCAAGCTGTCAATCATATAGTGTCGTGGGGCACTTTTATTCCATTTATACGAAATAATCTTTCGTTTCTATTCCCGAATATTAACTAACACAATTGATACATCACAATTACAATTAACATTTAACACAATTAACATCGATTGTTATACTAAGCTTTTTGATTCACCTGGGTGGTGACCGGTATTATTTTATCGAGCGGCCTCAAATACCTTTCGATATGTGTCACGAGCAATGTGCACTGTTGTTGTTTTGTCCGCAGGAGTCCATGTCAGGTGAATAGTTTTCCAGAAACTGTGGCAACCTTGCCGTTATTTCATCGACTGTTGCCGTTGATGTGGTCCTTCTCGATCTTCCTCATCTGATCTTCCTCATCTTCCTCTGGCCTTACTCCTTTTTGGTAGGGGAGAAGAGAGGAAAGCGAACGTCCATCTCTCTCCTTGACCTTTATTTCCAAGCGGCGGAAGGTACACTTAGTGTTTGTTGTTCACATGCCGTCGTAAGTGTTCCCACCTTGCGACGCACTAACACGTAAACAACGAACAAGATGGCGGCCGAACAAGTAAGAGTAGCCGAAGCGCCCAAACCGGATTTGGAGGATGACAAGCCCATGTCGTTGTAAGTTATCTGATGTTATTCCGTTTATGCGCCTGACAGGCTCCCTGTGTTGTATGCTGTCACGTACCGCTATGGCCATAGGACGATTGTATTAGTTTATCGTTCATTGGCGCCATGCCACTGGTGTCGGAGACCAGTGAGAGCAAACTGCCGGAAAATCACAGGATAACAGGAATGTGTCATAAATCTGTTACGAGGTTTTACGTCAGCGAACATTACACTCTCAGAACTCATAATATTGTAAGTTCCATGCAATAAAACAACTATGTCTTCAGCAACTTTATATATGTATGTAATTTCGGCACATCGTTTTCGATGAACATCATTCTCGCAATTGTCAATTATTTCTGTGAATTAGCAATGCTCAGTTGTTCATTGAATGAGTCGAACCTCTTTATACTCCCTGCATTGCTTCTTTCCATTATTGTTAATTATTCTATTTATTATAAATTCGTTCTGGAAATTATAAGGTTATTAATACTACTTTTAAATGGGAAAAAAACTTTACGATTTTAAATGATCACAATTTTGAAATATATGTCTGTTCCGTCTGCCGTTGTGGGGATAGATATTTCCTCGCCTGTTCTGGCGCCCTGCCAGCCGACACGAGTACAAAACTACAGTGACGATGGTACGCGACTTGAGCTGGTCTGGCATCCCATCAAGCGGAGACCCTGCCCCTCTGTTAACCTGCGAGTTATTGGGGTATATTCCATAACGCGACTTACTGGGATGGGGGGGGGGGGGTGGGGGGGGGGGCTATTTTTTGCCCCACCCCCTCGGATCTCTGGAATTACTGGGCCGATTGTAAAAATTCAAACGGCATTCGATAGCCCTGGAACATTTATCGAGGGAAACATAATATCGTTGACCTCAGGGTCACCGATGACGTCACAGGTCAGGTCAAGTACAAAATGTTTGGCCGTGTCAAAAGGTCTCGATGGATGGAATTGTCGCGCAAAATTGCGATATTAAACGCATAGGCAGTCGATAAATCGGTATGATTCATGTGTCTGACACTTGTAAGTACCATTCTAAGCTGTTAATGACTTTGGGTCAGGTCAAGGTCATCCGAGGTCACGAGGTCAAACTGCAGATTACGGTCAGTAGGCGTTGTAACACATGTTTATGGGTTTGTTTTCTGTCTAGAACGCGAAAAATGACCTAGAACATTGTTTGTTCCATATAAATAGAAGTAAAAAGTAAAAACTGAAATGCATTTTTTAGTATAATGCTGTAATGCTTTCATAGTAATACTGTGAGAGGTAGTCGATTTTTGTCATTTAAAGGTCACAAGTCAGTCATTTTGAAGATATCGACTCCAAATTTCGTACACGTATTCACCGAACACGTCTCGATCACATATATTCCGGTTTTTGGATAGCTCTGATTTTTGTTGAAAATATTGTAAAAACAAAAAACAAGTATTTGGATTTCTCAAAATATTGAATACAAAACTTTAAAATCCGAGATAGCAGTTTGATAGCCCGGTCTATTGTCAGTAATTGTATTTAAGACAATTGAATTTATCTCAAAGATTGTACCTTTGACAGCGTTTTCCGCAAACCATTATTTTTCAACAAAAACCGAAGAACATGACGTCACTCTGACATCATTCCCGGTTGACCTATCATAACCTCATCTTTTTCCTTTGGCCAACATGTGTAGAATTGATGTGAGAGAAGGTGCTGAAAGATTGGTGACGATACTGGTGTTGGTTTAGGAGTTATTGCAAAATAACGGGAGGGGGAATAGCCCCCCCCCCCAGTAAGTCGCGGGTTAACACGCGCCCTGGAGGGGGGAGGGGGGGGGGGAATCCTCCCACCCTAAGATTTTCGAGGATAGCGCAAAAGCGGCGGTACGCAGCGCCGCCGTTTTCTGCATACCTATTCGGAAATCACCACATTATGTAAAATTATTGACCTCGGGTCATCTCAGGTCAGGTCACCAGACCAGGTCACGTGATGACCCCACCTCCAAAACGTTTGCGGTCGTACTGCAGCCACAGTTTTACGCCGATCGGTTGCAAACTTGCAGGGTTTCACAAGGTCATAGATACCTACAATTTGTTTATCTCGGATTTCTGATATCGGTGACCTAAGGTCGGGTCAATTTCGTGACTACCAACACTGTTGTGTCAATAACTATCAACACAATGTAGATAGAGAAGCGAAAACGGTACCAATGTGTTTGTCTCGTCGAGACACGTCTTCCGATATGCAACATGAATTACTTCACCACTTGACCTTGACCTGAGGTCCAATTTCTCAGTTGACCTAACCTGGTCAACATGAATATGTTTCGAAGTGCCTTGACGAGACAAACACGATGGTGTCAAACGTATTTCTTTATCTTTATTATCAGGTAAAAAGTTATTCGCGAAAAGGTTTTGCCGAAAAATGGCCTTTTTGACCTTTGATGACCTCTGGACCCTCTCCGCCCCCTCTCCAGGGCGTGTAATTATCAGAGGTCCTCCGGGGCGCGTGTTAAGCGCAGGAGCACCTGCGAGGTGATGCTCGCGATGTGCATGCTGATAGGTAACACCTCAGGCAGATGTAACTGGGTTGTTTTGCATGTATCTTCGCTTCACCACAGTTGGGTCTTCACGCATTTATTCGTGTTTCGGCACTGTAATGGGGCGTTTTGTGTGCTGTCCCCGCCGGAGCCTCGAGTAGCAGTAGTGGAGCTGAAAAAAACGACAGCTCGTCGGCTGGGAGTTTAACATATTTGGTACTATAGTCAGAGTTGTCGCAGCGTTGATTCAACTTGGTGCTCGCCGTTCCCATGGTGCGCTGCTCGTGCTTTTGGTGGCATGCCGCGCCTCAGCACATTCCGTTTAGAGTTAACAACTCACAGTCACGGATATGACGCTGGATCTGAATCTAGCCGGGACGACCACCATCGGTGTTTGATCTAAGCTGGTCAACTGGCTGGCATGCTGGACTCACCCAGTAGGCAACCTTGTATAGTTACGCTGTACTATGCAGTGTTGTAAACGATTGTACGTTCTCGCCTATGCCACGATAATGCCACGAAACTAGTGTTTGTGTTCTGTGCTTTATTCGATGTTTCCAGTTGCGTTTTGAGCCTTAGTCCCATATCACTTATGTTTTGCTGAGCCCTTTTCCTCCGTGCCATACCACGCCTTGCGCTGATCCGTAATACTCCCGTCTGAACCTGGCCTGTCATGCACTTTCGTCCTATCCTGTTGTAACTTGCCCTCTCCCGTTCTGTCCTGCCCTGCCCCGTCCTGTCCTGCCCTCTCCCGTCCTGTCCTGTCCCGTCCTGTCCTGCCCTGCCCCGTCCTGTTCTGCCCCGTCCTGTCCTGCCCCGTCCTGTCCTGCCCCGTATCCGTCCTGTCCTGCCCCGTCCTGTCCTGTCCTGCCCCGTCCTGTCCTGCCCCGTCCTGTCCTACCCCGTATCCGTCCTGTCCTGCCCCGTCCTGTCCTACCCCGTCCTGTCCTGTCCTGCCCCGTCCTGTCCTACCCCGTATCCGTCCTGTCCTGCCCCGTCCTGTCCTACCCCGTATCCGTCCTGTCCTACCCCGTATCCGTCCTGTCCTGCCCCGTCCTGTCCTGCCCTCTCCCGTCCTGTCCTGCCCCGTCCTGTCCTGCCCTCTCCCGTCCTGTCCTGCCCCGTCCTGTCCTACCCCGTATCCGTCCTGTCCTGCCCCGTCCTGTCCTGTCCTGCCCCGTCCTGTCCTGCCCTCTCCCGTCCTGTCCTGCCCCGTCCTGTCCTGCCCTGCCCCGTCCTGTCCTGCCCCGTCCTGTCCTGCCCTCTCCCGTCCTGTCCTGCCCCGTCCTGTCCTGCCCTGCCCCGTCCTGTCCTGCCCCGTCCTGTCCTGCCCTGCCCCGTCCTGTCCTACCCCGTATCCGTCCTGCCCTCTCCCGTCCTGTCCTGCCCTGCCCCGTCCTGTCATGTCCCAACCTGTCCTACCTCGTACCCGTCCTGTCCTGCCCCGTCCTGTCCTGCCCTCTCCCGTCCTGTCCTGCCCTGCCCCGTCCTGTCCTGCCCTGCCCCGTCCTGTCCTGCCCCGTCCTGTCCTACCCCGAATCCGTCCTGTCCTGCCCCGTCCTGTCCTACCCCGTCCTGTCCTACCCCGTATCCGTCCTGTCCTGCCCCGTCCTGCCCTGCCCCGTCCTGTCCTACCCCGTATCCGTCCTGTCCTGCCCCGTCCTGTCCTACCCCGTATCCGTCCTGTCCTGCCCCGTCCTGTCCTACCCCGTCCTGTCCTGCCCTCTCCCGTCCTGCCCTCTCCCGTCCTGTCCTCTCCCGTCCTGTCCTGCCCCGTCCTGTCCTGCCCTCTCCCGTCCTGCCCTCTCCCGTCCTGTCCTCTCCCGTCCTGTCCTGCCCCGTCCTGTCCTGCCCTCTCCCGTCCTGCCCTCTCCCGTCCTGTCCTGCCCCGTCCTGTCCTGCCCTGCCCCGTCCTGCCCTCTCCCGTCCTGTCCTGCCCCGTCCTGTCCTGCCCTGCCCCGTCCTGCCCTCTCCCGTCCTGTCCTGCCCCGTCCTGTCCTGCCCTCTCCCGTCCTGCCCTCTCCCGTCCTGTCCTGCCCCGTCCTGTCCTGCCCTGCCCCGTCCTGCCCTCTCCCGTCCTGTCCTGCCCCGTCCTGTCCTGCCCTCTCCCGTCCTGTCCTGCCCCGTCCTGTCCTGCCCTCTCCCGTCCTGTCCTGCCCCGTCCTGTCCTGCCCCGTCCTGTCCTGCCCTCTCCCGTCCTGCCCTCTCCCGTCCTGTCCTACCCCGTCCTGTCCTGTCCTGCCCCGTCCTGTCCTACCCCGTATCCGTCCTGTCCTGCCCCGTCCTGTCCTACCCCGTATCCGTCCTGTCCTGTCCCGTCCTGTCCTGCCCTGCCCCGTCCTGTCCTGCCCTCTCCCGTCCTGCCCTCTCCCGTCCTGTCCTGCCCTCTCCCGTCCTGTCCTGCCCCGTCCTGTCCTACCCCGTATCCGTCCTGTCCTGCCCCGTCCTGTCCTACCCCGTATCCGTCCTGTCCTGCCCCGTCCTGTCCTGTCCTGCCCCGTCCTGTCCTGCCCTCTCCCGTCCTGCCCTCTCCCGTCCTGTCCTGCCCTGCCCCGTCCTGTCATGTCCCAACCTGTCCTGCCCTCTCCCGTCCTGTCCTGCCCCGTCCTGTCCTACCCCGTATCCGTCCTGTCCTACCCCGTATCCGTCCTGTCCTGCCCCGTCCTGTCCTACCCCGTATCCGTCCTGTCCTGCCCCGTCCTGTCCTACCCCGTATCCGTCCTGTCCTGCCCCGTCCTGTCCTACCCCGTATCCGTCCTGTCCTGCCCCGTCCTGTCCTACCCCGTATCCGTCCTGTCCTGCCCCGTCCTGTCCTACCCCGTATCCGTCCTGTCCTGCCCCGTCCTGTCCTGCCCCGTCCTGTCCTGCCCTCTCCCGTCCTGCCCTGCCCCGTCCTGTCCTGCCCCGTATCCGTCCTGCCCTGCCCTCTCCCGTCCTGTCCTGCCCCGTCCTGTCCTACCCCGTATCCGTCCTGTCCTGCCCCGTCCTGTCCTACCCCGTATCCGTCCTGCCCTGCCCCGTCCTGTCCTGCACTGCCCCGTCCTGTCATGTCCCAACCTGTCCTACCTCGTACCCGTCCTGTCCTGTTCTGCCCCCTGCCCCCTGCCCCCTGCCCCCTGCCCCCTGCCCCCTGCCCCCTGCCCCCTGCCCCCTGCCCCCTGCCCCTGCCCCCTGCCCCCTGCCCCTGCCCCTGCCCCCTGCCCCCTGCCCCCTGTCCCCTGTCCCCTGCCCCCTGCCCCCTGCCCCCTGCCCCCTGTCCCCTGCCCCCTGCCCCCTGCCCCCTGCCCTGTCATGCCCTGTCATGCCCTGTCATGCCCTGTCATGCCCTGTCATGCCCTGTCATGCCCTGTCATGCCCTGTCATGCCCTGTCCCGCCCTGGCCTGTCCTGCGCTGTCCCGCCCTGCCCTGTGGCCTGTCCTGTGGCCTGCCCTGTGGCCTGCCCTGTGGCCTGCCCTGTGGCCTGCCCTGTGGCCTGCCCTGTGACCTGCCCTGTGGCCTGCCCTGTGGCCTGCCCTGTGGCCTGCCCTGTGGCCTGCCCTGTGCCCTGCCCTGTGCCCTGCCCTGCGCCCTGCCCTGCGCCCTGCCCTGCGCCCTGCCCTGCCCTGTGCCCTGCCCTGTGCCTGCCCTGTGCCCTGCCCTGTGCCCTGCCCTGTGCCCTGCCCTGTGCCCTGCCCTGTGCCCTGCCCTGTGCCCTGCCCTGTGCCCTGCCCTGTGCCCTGCCCTGTGCCCTGCCCTGTGCCCTGTGCCCTGCCCTGTGCCCTGTGCCCTGCCCTGTGCCCTGCCCTGTGCCCTGCCCTGTGCCCTGCCCTGTGCCCTGCCCTGTGCCCTGCCCTGTGCCCTGCCCTGTGCCCTGCCCTGTGCCCTGCCCTGTGCCCTGCCCTGTGCCCTGCCCTGTGCCCTGCCCTGTGCCCTGCCCTGTGCCCTGCCCTGTCCCCTGCCCTGTCCCCTGCCCTGTGCCCTGCCCTGTGCCCTGCCCTGTGCCCTGCCCTGTGCCCTGCCCTGTGCCCTGCCCTGTGCCCTGCCCTGTGCCCTGCCCTGTGCCCTGCCCTGTGCCCTGCCCTGTGCCCTGCCCTGTGCCCTGCCCTGTGCCCTGCCCTGTGCCCTGCCCTGTGCCCTGCCCTGTGCCCTGCCCTGTGCCCTGCCCTGTGCCCTGCCCTGTGCCCTGCCCTGTGCCCTGCCCTGTGCCCTGCCCTGTGCCCTGCCCTGTGCCCTGCCCTGTGCCCTGCCCTGTGCCCTGCCCTGTGCCCTGCCCTGTGCCCTGCCCTGTGCCCTGCCCTGTGCCCTGCCCTGTGCCCTGCCCTGTGCCCTGCCCTGTGCCCTGCCCTGTGCCCTGCCCTGTGCCCTGCCCTGTGCCCTGCCCTGTGCCCTGCCCTGTGCCCTGCCCTGTGCCCTGCCCTGTGCCCTGCCCTGTGCCCTGCCCTGTGCCCTGCCCTGTGCCCTGCCCTGTGCCCTGCCCTGTGCCCTGCCCTGTGCCCTGCCCTGTGCCCTGCCCTGTGCCCTGCCCTGTGCCCTGCCCTGTGCCCTGCCCTGTGCCCTGTGCCCTGCCCTGTGCCCTGCCCTGTGGCCTGCCCTGTGGCCTGCCCTGTGGCCTGCCCTGTGCCCTGCCCTGTGGCCTGCCCTGTGGCCTGCCCTGTGGCCTGCCCTGTGGCCTGCCCTGTGGCCTGCCCTGTGGCCTGCCCTGTGGCCTGCCCTGTGGCCTGCCCTGTGCCCTGCCCTGTGCCCTGCCCAGTGCCCCGCCCGGCTGACCCTGTCCTGCCCCGCCCGGCTGACCCTGTCCTGCCCCGCCCGGCTGACCCTGCCCAGTGCCCCGCCCGGCTGACCCTGTCCTGCCCCGCCCGGCTGACCCTGTCCTGCCCCGCCCGGCTGACCTTGCCCAGTGCCCCGCCCGGCTGACCCCGTCCTGCCCCGCCCGGCTGACCCTGTCCTGCCCCGCCCGGCTGACCCTGTCCTGCCCCGCCCGGCTGACCCTGTCCTGCCCCGCCCGGCTGACCCTGTCCTGCCCCGCCCGGCTGACCCTGTCCTGCCCCGCCCGGCTGACTCTGTCCTGCCCCGCCCGGCTGACCCTGCCCTGTCCTGCCCCGCCCGGCTGACCCTGTCTCTCCTCTCACCAGCTACCAGCGCACTGAGGCGGCGCTGAAAACCACCACGGAGAAGGCCTCCGGTCTGCTGTACGGCTGGGGTGCCAAGCTGACGGAGGCGCGCGACTCGGCCACCGTCAAGTCGCTAGAGGAGCGCGTTGGAACCATGGTCACCTCGGTCAAGGTTGGTGTACGACCGGTGCCTGCCGTGCCTGCCCTGTCCCGGCCCCGTCCCTCTGAATCCCCCTCTCTGTGTCTGTCTCTGTGTGTGTGTTTCGGTCTGACAGGGACGCACGGCGCCGTAGTTCTCTGTGTACGTCAGAGCGGCGCTCCACCGCGCTTGTGCCGCTGTGTGTCGGGGTGTGGGTCCGCCCCGGCCGCTGGGCTGCCGTGGCCGCCGGGTAATCATTGTCCGGTAATTGGTGACCTCTTACCCGCCGTGCCGCCGTGGCGGGGTCAATATGAGCGGCACGGTGTGACCAGCCCCCGGGCGATCGACCGGCGAAGGACCGGCGGGTCAGCGTACAGCGGCTCCAGACCATTGGCAGACAACTGGGTGCAGGGATTGTTGTCGGTCCATGTGCAATGTGCAGTGTGCAATGTCTGGCAGTGTTCAGCGCAGACTAACTCCGTGGTTTATTAGGGTCGCAGCTCCGATCCCGTCCTCCGCCCTGACGTGTCGAAGCCTGTCGTATCTCGTCCTGCACTGTCCGATCCTGTCGTGCTCTCACCTGGCCTCGCTTGCATGGCCTTCCTAGTGGTCAGTCCTGTCGTCGTTTTGCACTGCTTTACTGGGTTCTGACCTGTCCTGTTGTGTCCCATATTATCTCAGCCGTATGAAGCCATGTATGTAATACATGACAGATCTGTTCTTATCCATATAAAGCCATCAGGCTAGTCCGTCTAAATCGTTCCGTCTAATGGACTGTCCTGCCCGATCCGTCTTAAGCCATCTGTCTTCATCTAAACCCATGTACTCATCTCAATACGTCCAAAGCCATCAGCTGTCCATTTCGTTTAAAGCCATCAGTCTATTTTATCTGAAGCCACAGATTTATTTTGTCTGAGTCCGTCTGCGAGGCGGCTCCACCTGACGCCGTCTGGCCGTGTCGTACAGAGTCATGTGGTGGTGCCCACCGCTCTCCAGATCAGCCTCGGCCCGGCCAACCAGTACATGCCACCACCGACTCCGGCTCCTGCTCCGACTCCGACTCCGACTCCGACTCCGACTCCGACTCCGGCTGCTGCGGTGCTGCCGTCCGCCGGCCCGCACCAGTGACCCGGCCCGACCTCTCTCCTGCTCCTCCGGTGACCGCGACTGTCCCACGGTACACCCCTCTCCCACGGTACACCCCTGTCCCACGGTACATCCCTCTCACGGTACACCCCTCTCTCACGGTACACCCCTGTCCCACGGTACACCCCTCTCCCACGGTACACCCCTGTCCCACGGTACATCCCTCTCACGGTACACCCCTCTCTCACGGTACACCCCTGTCCCACGGTACACCCCTGTCCCACGGTACACCCCTCTCTCACGGTACACCCCTGTCCCACGGTACATCCCTCTCACGGTACACCCCTCTCTCACGGTACACCCCACGGTACACCCCTCTCCCGCGGTACACCCCTCTCCCACGGTACACCCCTGTCCCACGATACATCCCTCTCACGGTACACCCCTCTCTCACGGTACACCCCTGTCACACGGTACACCCCTGTCCCACGGTACACCCCTCTCACGGTACACCCCTGTCCCACGGTACACCCCTGTCCCACGGTACACCCCTCTCCCACGGTACACCCCTCTCCTCTGGCCATAATGGGAAGTGGGAAGGAAGGACCCGAATTGAATTCGCTTTGCCTGAAGTGGTGCACCCTTTTCCTAAACTGTTAATCGATCATTTTATTTGCGTTGATAGATGGTTTAAGTAAACAAAAAATTAAAATGCTAACCTCATCATTAGTGTAATTATAAGGAAGATGATAGGTAACCTTATGTTCATATTATGTGAAAAAGGCCGAACAAGTGTCCAAATATATTTCGTTTCCTGAGCCTTCATCAGTGGACTGAAGTGGATTTCTTGAGTCCACTGATGAAGGCTCAGAGCCGAAATATATTTGGACACTTGTTCGGCCGTTTTCGCATGATATGAGCATCAGGCTATCCATCATCTTGTTTAAGTGTATTGATGGATAACTAGTCTGTTGGTGCATGTGAACCCATTCCTTAACTGTGCGTAATAGTAATGTGATGTTATTTATAATTTATTTACATTGTTTAGCTTTGAATTCATTATATTATATTCAGACGTTTGTGTGGACGTTCCAGATCTCTCTCCGCTGTCTGAATGTTTGGTTTCACTTACCTCCCAGAACGACACCGTCAATCTTTGCTAGATGACCCCCCCCCCCCTACCCGGCTGGTGAGGCTGGTATAACGATCACCGGCGAAGTTGATCGGCCGGCTGGTTAACCCAAGATTGACGGCTTACTGTACCGACCTACGGGTCGGAGCGGTCCGATGGACTGTGATCTGTTGACCTCCCGGAGACGAACGGTGCCGAACGGTGCCGAACGGTACCGAACGGTGCCGAACGGTGCCGAACGGTGCCGAACGGTGCCGAACGGTGCCGAACGTCTGACGGGGAATTACGCAGACCTTTGAACTCGTGGTACCAGCAGCAGGAATTCATGAGCAACAGATTGGAAGTATTTCTATTGAGAGCTTTCTTACTTTCAATCCTTGAAAGTTCAATAAATGGGCGCCATATATAAGAGTTGCGGCGCCCTAAACACCCAATACACCACCAAAGTTCAACAACCCCATGGTTTAAGTCCTTTTCCTGGCACGAGCTTATAAATTCCCGCATTTGTGTATGACTTGTTCGTCCATATTTACGTCCGTGTGGTCCGGTGTGGTCCGTGTGGTCCGGTGTGGTCCGGTGTGGTCCGGTGTGGTCCGGTGTGGTCCAGTGTGGTCCGGTGTGGTCCGGTGTGGTCCGGTGTGGTCCGGTGTGGTCCGGTGCTGTCCGGTGCTGATAGCTGATGAGCGCCCCCCGACTGACATCGGCCTCCGTTTCAGAGCAAAGTGACATCGCGCAGCAACTCGACTCAGTCATTTGACGAGGCGCTGAAGGAAACCGAGGCTACCAAACGGCAGACTGAGAGCGCCACACCCGCCACAGTCGCCGAGGAGAAATCGCCGCAGTAGTGACGCCGCCTACTGGACGGCGTCGGAAGCTCGGCTTCTTGCGCGGGCCGCCAGGCGGTCGCCTTGTTCCGTGTCGAAAGTGGCGCCATTCCGCTGCGGCCGTTGTTCCGCGCAAAACTGGGTCAGACACCCGTTCGACGGGGATGCTGGATGTGTTTCCTCTGGGTTCTGTCGGGAAATGTGGCAAATTTGTCGCTTGGGGTCCTATATTTACACACAAGATATGGTGGGCGCGGGCCGACTATCGCGCGGATGTAACATCTCACAAATGCGTGCTTTATAAGACTGGGTTTCTGCGAATGCATGGCTATTCTGTAGCGGTTGGAGCCTTTTGCACAGCACGTCGCCTGGGTGGGTGAGAAGGTATTTATGAAGACTATATTGTATCGTGCTGTCGAAGATCTGAAACACTAAGGGAATGGGGCTGTAGCGCAGCGTGTGTCTAATGGTGAAAGTGGCTTGACCCGGCTGAGCTCTAGCTGACTCTGGAGCGTGGAGTGCTGACCTCGCATTAGCCCTATCGGGCTTCCTTGTTTCACATTTGGCGGCCGTGCTTTGTCAAGTGGGTAGTATGTGATATAATGGTATTAAATAGAACTTTAAATTAGTACTGTCGTTTTTGTATTAACATTCTGTTAATTGGTCTTGTGTGCCTCCAGAATCAAAGTCAGACTGGGACTCAAACTTCCTGGTATTGCACTAATCAATATATTCAAGATGAGAGTTGAATTTCATGATGCCTCAGCGACTACATGTGTGGTTTGACGTCGGGAATTTAACATCCAGCTGATCACCATTATTACACACCACGTGCGCACAACTGCATACATACATCTTATCACGCAGAATTGCCGAATTGATCCAGTTTCATTTGAGCAGTTTGTCATGGTCCCCGGTTTAGACCAGTCCGTGGCCCGGCGTGGCCCGGCCGGTAACAGGCAGCAGCTCTCCATGAATCTCCTGGAGGCCGCGCGGGGGTCAGGCGAGTCCCCGCTGCGTCCCCACAGCTCCTGGCGATCAGAATGGTCCGTCAGGAGCGGTAGCACACCGCGCTCGCCGCCGGACCTGCCACTTTCGTGAGAACGGGCACTCAAATCGATACACACTCACAGACACACACAGACACTCAGGCACACAGACACTCACAGACACTCAGACACACACTCAGACACTCAGACACACACAGACACACAGACACACAGACACACAGACACTCACAGACACTCAGACACATACACACAGACACTCAGACACTCAGACACACACACACACACAGACACTCACAGACACTCAGACACACACACACACACAGACACTCACAGACACTCAGACACACACACACACACAGACACTCAGACACTCACACAGACACAGACACTCACAGACACCCAGACACTCACAGACACTCAGACACTCAGACACACACACAGACACAGACACTCACAGACACTCAGACACTCAGACACACACACACACACACAGACACTCACAGACACTCAGACACACAGACACAGACACTCACAGACACTCAGACACTCAGACACACACACACAGACACTCACAGACACTCAGACACTCAGACACACACACACACACACAGACACTCACAGACACTCAGACACACACACAGCCACTCACAGACACACACACACACACTCACATACACACACACACACACACACACACACACACACACACACACACACACACACACACACACACAGACACACACACACACACACTCACACACACTCACATACACACACACACACACAGACACTCACGCACACACACACACACTCACTCACATACACACACACAGACACACACACACACACACACACACACACACACACACACACACACACACACACACACACACACACACACACACACACACACACACACACACACACACACACACACACACACACACACACACACACACACACACACACACACACACACACACACACACACACACACACACACACACACACACACACACACACACACACACACACACACACACACACACACACACACACACACACACACACACACACACACACACACACACACACACACACACACACACACACACACACACACACACACACACACACACACACACACACACACACACACACACACACACACACACACACACACACACACACACACACACACACACACCACACACACACACACACACACACACACACACACACACACACACACACACACACACACACACACACACACACACACACACACACACACACACACACACACACACACACACACACACACACACACACACACACACACACACACACACACACACACACACACACACACACACACACACACACACACACACACACACACACACACACACACACACACACACACACACACACACACACACACACACACACACACACACACACACACACACACACACACACACACACACACACACACACACACACACACACACACACACACACACACACACACACACACACACACACACACACACACACACACACACACACACACACACACACACACACACACACACACACACACACACACACACACACACACCACACACACACACACACACACACACACACACACACACACACACACACACACACCACACACACACACACACACACACACACACACACACACACACACACACACACACACACACACACACACACACACACACACACACACACACACACACACACACACACACACACACACACACACACACACACACACACACACACACACACACACACACACACACACACACACACACACACACACACACACACACACACACACACACACACACACACACACACACACACACACACACACACACACACACACACACACACACACACACACACACACACACACACACACACACACACACCACACACACACACACACACACACACACACACACACACACACACACACACACACACACACACACACACACACACACACACACACACACACACACACACACACACACACACACACACACACACACACACACACACACACACACACACACACACACACACACACACACACACACACACCACACACACACACACACACACACACACACACACACACACACACACACACACACACACACACACACACACACACACACACACACACACACACACACACACACACACACACACACACACACACACACACACACACACACACACACACACACACACACACACACACACACACACACACACACACACACACACACACACACACACACACACACACACACACACACACACACACACACACACACACACACACACACACACACACACACACACACACACACACACACACACACACACACACACACACACACACACACACACACACACACACACACACACACACACACACACACACACACACACACACACACACACACACACACACACACACACACACACACACACACACACACACACACACACACACACACACACACACACACACACACACACACACACACACACACACACACACACACACACACACACACACACACACACACACACACACACACACACACACACACACACACACACACACACACACACACACACACACACACAACACACACACACACACACACACACACACACACACACACACACACACACACACACACACACACACACACACACACACACACACACACACACACACACACACACACACACACACACACACACACACACACACACACACACACACACACACACACACACACACACACACACACACACACACACACACACACACACACACACACACACACACACACACACACACACACACACACACACACACACACACACACACACACACACACACACACACACACACACACACACACACACACACACACACACACACACACACACACACACACACACACACACACACACACACACACACACACACACACACACACACACACACACACACACACACACACACACACACACACACACACACACACACACACACACACACACACACACACACACACACACACACACACACACACACACACACACACACACACACACACACACACACACACACACACACACACACACACACACACACACACACACACACACACACACACACACACACACACACACACACACACACACACACACACACACACACACACACACACACACACACACACACACACACACACACACACACACACACACACACACACACACACACACACACACACACACACACACACACACACACACACACACACACACACACACACACACACACAC
>JAXIVJ010002534.1:22500-107811 GCA_036785665.1 Chirona hameri
GACGTGTCTCACCATTTGTGTAGTCTGGCTTTGCTGGGGGTTGGCAGGTGTCTTGTCTACCCATATGTGGGCGACGCTGTCGCCCGCGCTGCCTTCAGTAGGGAGCGGTTCACTGACGGACCTGAAACGACACATCGGAAGGGCAAGGTGCCGTCGGCCAGCTGACGAAAACAACACTTGGTTGCTGACGAAAACAACACTTGGTTCCGAAATCCGAAACGTTCGACTCGGGATCCAAGGGTCTCGGGTTCGGGGGACTCGGGATCGAAGGGTCCGGGGTTCGAATCTCGCTACTGACGGAGTTTTCCGGCCTCCCGGCGTGGGTCGACGTGAGAGACCCCCGACGGAACGTAGCCAAAAAGTCGAACCGTCGTGAAGCACCAATAGAAGACCTCCCCCCCCCAAAAAAAAAGTTCAACTAACACCATGGAGACTGTAAATAGGTAATATGGAGACCGTAAATAGGTAGTTATCAAAAACATTGCATGCTATTGCGTATGGTTTATTCGGTTCCAGATAGGGTAATTTAATAATGTCAGACACCAAGATAATAAGGGCTAAGTTGATTGCACAGTTGGCGTGGTGATGGCTCAGGCCTGACTAACCGTTAGCCGCCATTGACTCCTGTATATTGACTCCTAACGCTATCGACTGCGGGCGATGAATATCCCCCCGGTTATCTTTAGAATGAATGATCATACCGAAACACAAAGGATGACAATTGAAGGCTCTTGAGCAAATGCAGATAAATTAAATACAAAATAAAACCAATGTCACGTATTAGGTCAACATCAGGTCGAGTATAAAATCGGTTTGTTGTGTGTGCGTGTGCGTATGCGTATGCGTGTGCGTGCGCGTGCGCGTGTGCGTGTGCGTGTGCGTGTGCGTGCGCGTGTGCGTGCGCGTGTGCGTGTGCGTGTGCGGGTGCGGGTGCGGGTGCGGGTGCGGGTGCGGGTGCGGTGGTGGGTGTGGGTGGGTGTCAGGGTGTGGGTGGGTGGGTGTCAGGATGGGGGTGGGGGTGTGTGTCAGGGTGTGAGGTATGGGTGTATGTGGGTGGGTGGGTGTGGGGTGTCATATTTTCTTTTGGTAACCTCGCTGTATATTATTGATGACCCAAAGTTCTCCCCAGTATATAATGCATATTACGCATATTGGATAACGTTAGTCTAGGGAAGCCCTTGAATTGGCAGATCACACACACACCATGTTCTTACCGATAAAGCTGAGCACTACGGGCAGGAGGATGAGTCCGTGGGACGCTCCGACCAGCACCACGCCCAAGTACATTCTGCAACATATTACAGTGGTCAGAGCAAAACCAGCAACATTCGGCAACATAACGGTGGTCAGAGCAAAACCAGCAACATTCGGCAACACAGAACGGTGGTCAGAGAAAAACCAGCAACATTCGGCAACACAGAACGGTGGTCAGAGCAAAACCAGGACCATTCTGCAACACATTACAGTGGTCAGAGCAAAACCAGGAACATTCTGCAACACATTACAGTGGTCAGAGCAAAACCAGGAATATTCTGCAACACATTACAGTGGTCAGAGCAAAACCAGCAACATTCTGCAACACAGAACGGTGGTCAGAGCAAAACCAGCAACATTCGGCAACACAGAACGGTGGTCAGAGAAAAACCAGCAACATTCGGCAACACAGAACGGTGGTCAGAGCAAAACCAGAAACATTCTGCAACACAGAACGGTGGTCAGAGCAAAACCAGGAACATTCTGCAACATATTACAGTGGTCAGAGCAAAACCAGCAACATTCTGCAACACAGAACACCGAATATTCTACATCGGTTTTACCATAAATAGTCGATTAGGTGTATAGGTGTATAGGTGATTAGGTGTATACCCTATTCCTTGCGGGCGGCTAGAATTACGTTAACGTGCCGGTGCGGCGTGGGGCAGATTCTGCCCCCCCCCCCCCGAGATCTCGAGAACCGCTCGGTCGATTTCGATGGAACTAAAACCATTCGATTCATCAAAAGATTTTTGAACCCCGAAATTTCTTTTTTGTTTAAAAATGGGGGAGCAGAGTGCAAAGAATACGAAAATGTTGGATGTTTTTATGGGTCATTGTGGTCATATATGGTTCGACCAATTTTCATGCAACAAACGTTTTTGAGCTTGAAATGTACTGGTCTTCAACATACCAAACTTCAAGCATCAAAATGAAAAATCATAGGCGTATTCAGGGTATATAAAATGGGAGGGGGGGGGGGGATTTTCTGAGAACAATTATTTGCTGCTCGTGATTGTTTGGGCGGTATGAACGTCACATGTAGCCATTATTTGCTGTAATTTGTTAAATGTAATATATTGCGCATAGGCGGATCCAGGTAAACAACGTGGGGGCACCATTCGCGTAACGCTTTTTATCATCTTACTAATGTGAAGTGGGACCTAATGTGAGGGAGGGTATCGCCTCCCATTTTTTGTACCTGTGTGCGCCTCTGCCCAAAAATATGTACGATCCCGATATTTATGATGTATATTGCAATGAAAATGTTTCTGACGAATTTATTGCACCGCAAACTACGAAGAAAGCATGCGCCGCACAACCGAATTCGTAATACCTTCCCCAAAATAGAAGCCAAGAACCGCTTCTGCTGGGCCGATTTGTCAAAATTTTGACAACATGTGCAATTCAATTTTGGGAAAAGTCGGAAAATTTAAAGTAGTTTAGTAGTTTAGGAGCAGCATGCGAACAAAAAACACCGGGGGGGGGGGGGGGGGGGGGGGGGGGTGGGGCAGAATCTGGCCCCCACAAGAAATAGGGTTGAGCAAAACTATGATTATTTCGTCTGAATATGTTGTGTATATTCTCCTGAAAGTGCGTCGAATTACACAAAACACGTAAAAACGTCACAAAACGCATCTGCTACATATCATATGCAACTTTTCTACATGGCTGCATCGAGCGTGCGTGTCAAAGCAAAGCAAACACAGATGTACAAATTATGACTTTTCGCTTCACAAATCAAAGCTGCAAGTTTTGGACATCGCGACATGTCAATACACACCGGAAGTAGAAGATCTGGAAGATTTGAGATTTTGCGAATCCAAGGACGACGATGCCTCCGAACTTGGTCAGCGTTATACCGCTGAGGACCTGCAAAAGAACACGATTGTTGGCGGCTGCCCGCTATCCAATTCCAATTGCAGAGTAAAACATGGAATATAAGATAAAACACCGAACCGATAACAGCTACCTTAAACCCTAATTGATGCGGATAATCCTTTCGGTCAGGTGCGGTAGATGAAGACATTGTTTTGGCGACTGGGCGTTAACATTTCTTAGGAACAATTCTGACCAGACAGCAACATTTTAGCCACTTAGAATATCTTACATACAACATGACAAAATTGTACTTTTAGAAGAGGTGCATAACATAGGTACAACATATCAACAACATATACGATATGTTGTGGATATCAGATCAGATCAGATCAGATCAATGGTATCAGATCAACATATGAGATACGATATATTTTTTGACGGGATGCGAGATTAAGGAGAAAATAACAATAACTGTTTCGGCACTCGGTCGATAAACCTTTGTAAAACGTCCGTAAATACGGAGACTTACAGGATCTAACCCCATTCTCTGGCAGCTATTAGCAAACCCTATTCATCCACCTAATCAATCATTGGGCGCCAAATGACCTTGGCCGTCGGAGCGCCCAAAACCCGAATCAGCATCATCATATGATGATGATGATGATGGAAAATAAGAGAATAAGAGATTTCATGTCAAATCGATAAAAAAACAGATCATTTTTTACCTCACCACTTTCGATTTTCTTGAGACTTTGTGCACATGTTGCACTATGTGTAGTCATCGCATGCACATTGTTTCTAAATTTTGACCTTAGGTCACTGAGCTAGAGGTCATTGAACTTTGACCTGACCCCATCATTCCAAAGTTCAATATCCAATAACTATGCAAGTTTTTGTCCCAGTCTCACGAAACAAAATGCATGCAATAGGCAATGGGCCCAAATTTATTTTGCACATCAAACATTTAAGGTCAATGACCTTTGACCTGATTTGACCTTTAATTGAAATATTAGAATATGAATAGCAAAAATCAAGTCACTTCCGTTTTTCCTCATTCTTACATATAACATTGTCCAACATGTCCTCTACAAACTGGGGAAAAGTTGGCGTGGGCCATTCATAAGTTTAGAAGAAAACGGTACTTAGATTGGCGCTGTCACGTGACCTGAGCTGACCCTATAGTAGTGATTGCCAATATGTTTTTTTTCTAAATATGCCGATATGGGTGTCATCTGAAAAACCGTAGGCTACCCAATTAATTCATAATGTTTTCAATCATGTGGGATGTCAAATAGGCAATGTGTGACCTTGACACGCGACCTGACTTGACCTGACTTGACCTGGATAATTTGCTTCTCATAATGCGTTACAGCATAGCCAATATGGGTATCGTTTGAAAGCTCAGCAGCTAACCAATGCATTCGTGATGTTTTCAAGCAAGCATGTGTGATGACATGATACCCATATCGATCGTGTTGTAACACCTCATAAGAAACCAGTACTCCATATCAAGCCAGGTCGTGTATAAAGGTCAAACGTGACCTGTGTGACATCCCACATGCTTGAAAACATCCCGAAGGGCATTGGTTAGCCGATGGGTTTCAGATTATACCCATATTAGTTATGCTGTAACATCTCAGAAAACAGTGATCCTAGGTCAAGTCGTCAGGTCACATTTCAAGGTCATACATGACCTGTGTGGCATCACACATACTTGAAAACATCACGAATACATTGGGTAGCCGCTGGACTTTCAAACGATACCCATATTGGCTATGTTGTAACGTCGTATGACAAGCCAGTGTTCCAGGTCAAGTCAGGTCACATTTCAAGGTCACTCGTGACCTGTGTGACATCCTACATCCTTGAAAACATCACGCATGTATTAGTTAGCTGCTGAGCTTTCAAACGATACCCATAATGGCTATGGTGTAACATGTTATGAGAAGTCAATGCTCCAGGTCAGGTCAGGTCACTTGTGAAGGTCACACATGACCTATTTGAGATCCCACATGATCAGAACCATTATGAATGGCTTGGTTAGCCTACGGCCTTTCAGATAAGATCCATAGCGGCATATTTTTTTTAAAAAAACAATGGAAATGCACTACTCAGGTCAGGTCACGTGACAACGCCGATTTTAAGTACCACTTTCTTCTAAACTTATGAATGGCTCACGCCATTTTTTCCCAGTTTGTAGAGGACATGTTGGGCAATGTTATATGTAAGAATAAGCAAAATCGGAGGTGGTTTGATTTTTGTTATTCAAATTTCAAGATTTCAGTTCAAGGTCAAATCAGGTCAAAGGTCATTTACCTTAAATGTTTGATGTGCAAAATAAAGTTGGGCCAATTGCCTATTACATGCATTTTTGTTTCGTGAGACTGGTACACAAACTTGCGAGGTTATAAGCTCTTGAACTTTGGGATGTAATGGGGTCAGGTCAAAGTTCAATGACCTCTAGCTCAGTGACTCCAGGTCAAATTTCCAAATCAAAGCACCTGAAATGGTTTTGCCCATACACCGACATGCATGCAAAGTTTGAAGCAAATCGGAGAGGGTGCTGTATTTTGGTGATCGATTTGGCATGGAATGCCAAATCGATCAAAATACCTAATCAATCATCAAAACACAGAGGCCGCATGCACAGCAGCATTGTTATAACAGCGACAGTAATCGTGCCGAAATCCTGCTGGTCTGATCGGTGTCGTGCCGAAATCCTGCTGGTCTGATCGGTGAACCGCTGTCCTCACAGCACCAGCAGCCGGGCGGCGGAGACCGATCAGACCAGACCGGTGCAGAGGAAGGAGGGGTGGCGCGACCAACCTACCGAAGAGCCCATGCTGGTCAGGGCCTCCTTCGCCCGCTCCTTCCTGCTCGGCCTCAGGGACACGGCGAACGCGCGCGTGATGTGACTGCAGAACTCGACCGAGATACCGACCGCCTGCGACGGAAATGGCGCCGTCAAATACAGACCGCCTGCGACATAAATGGCGCGGGCAAATACAGACCACCCGTGGCAGAAATGGCGCGGTCAAATACAGACCACCTGTGGCAGAAATGGCGCGGTCAAATACTAATCACCTGCGGCAAAAATGGCGCGGTCAAATGCTAATCCCCTGCGGCAGAAATGGCGCGGCCAAATACTTATCACCTTCGGCAGAAATGGCGCGGTTAAACAACGCCTGTGACAGAAATGACGCGGCCAAATACCGACCGCCTGTGGCAGGAATGGCGCGGTCAAATACAGAACACCTGCAGTATAACTTATCAATGCATTCGGACACCATACATTCATTCATGGGTTGCGGTCGTGGGGCCGGGGAGGCTCGAAGTCGAACCTGGAACCTTCCGATCCAGGCAAGCGCTCTATCCACTGCACCACGATCTCCCTGCGAGTAAAAATGAACAGCGGAGAGGTGTAGTCCGCAATTTTATATGTATAAAATATGGTAAGATTTATATCCACTATGGACTCAGGTTTTTGCTTCGTATGATTCCCGACAGTGCAGGTGTGAAGCAGACATTCAGTATCCGTGACAATAAATGCATGACTATCGGGAATTAATTAATATCCGTGAAAGTGGACTACAGGAACTGAGGTTCGGCATGGGTTAGGGCCTAGGGGTTTTGAAAATCGACACTTGCGAGTTGCGACACCTCCAGTATACCACTGCGCCGTTCACCATTTCGCCTTGCACCTACGGTTCGGAGGACACGGGACGATCGGCTCACCATGATCAAATTAACGAGCGAAACGGCGTTCAGCGAGATGTTCCACCAGTACATGATGCCGCCCAGGTTGGTAATGATGATGATAATCATCACCATGACAATGAGTGCCGAGTGCAGGTCCAGACCCATCAGGAAGAACGTGACGAAGAAGATGGTGGCCACGGAGATGCCCAGGGAGCGCATCACGTCAGCCCATATGGTCAGGTACTGCTCGTAGTACACGTAGAACACGCTGCAAAGTGAGTGTCAGGCTGCAGGTCAGGCTGTTCACTAACTGTTCAGGTCAGGCTGCAGGTCAGGCTGTTCACTAACTGTTCAGTAACTACTCTCTCGTACTTCTTACGTGGAACAAATATCGTGTCAGGTCACAAATGTTCCAGGATTGTTTCTGACCAACAAAAACAACAACAACACGTTTATTTTTGTTTAGAATTCAGAAAACAAAAACAAGACAAATCTGCTTTTTACTTCTATTTATATGGAACAAACAATGTTCTAAGGTCATGCTTCGCCTTCTAGACGAAAAACAACCCCATAAACATGTGTTACAACGCCTAATGACCGTAATCTGCAGTTTGACCTCGTGACCTCGGATGACCTTGACCTGACCCAAGGTTATAAACAGCTTAGAAATGTACTTAGAAGTGTCAGACACACGAATCATACCGATTTATCGACTGCTTATGCGTTGAATATCGCAATTTTGCGCGACAATTCCATCCATCGACACCTTCTGACACGGTCAAACATTTTGTACTTGACATGGCCTGTGACGTCATCGGTGACCCCGAGGTCAACAATATTATGTTTCCCTCAATAAATTTCCCAGGGATATCGAATGCCGTTTGAATTGTTACATTCGGTCCATTAGTTCCGGAGATCCGAGGGGGGGGGGGGGGGAAATACCCCTCCCCCAGTAGGTCGCGTTATGAAATATACCCCAGTAACTCGCGGGTTAAGTCCGTTTCACGACACCTAAAGTTGCAAAGAGTTCACTGGATTTTGTATTTATTGGCAAATATGAACCTTCTTCCTAAAAAATCACTCTTTCTGCGTCTGCCAGATCAGCCCGCTTCTACAGAGGTCCACACAAGTGCCACCTTGACTACCCAGATGGGGGACAAATAAGCCTGATCAGCAGTACTCCAGGGGACACAAATCACGCTTCGATCGAAATATTTTCCGGCATTCATTCCAGGTTGGAAGGATATCCGCCGTACTTGCCTGCGAGTGCGATCGCTCGGTCGGTTTGCGAGTATGCAGTGAAATATGGAAAATAAAGGAAAAACTTCATGTTCGGGCACAAGTGATGTCACGTGAAGTGTTATGGTGCTACTACCATAGTAGTGCTACTACTATGGTAAAGGGATATTGGCACTACCATACCAGCTTGGTGCTACCACATTAGTGACGCACGTGTCCCAAACGTCACCAACTTGAGTGTCCCACTTTGGGATACATTTTTTTGGGGGCGGTCATTTGCGTAGGTAAATTAACGATTTATTTACAAAACATTTTAAAAAGTTTTTTACCGCATGATTTTGCTATTTGCGCAAGGCCTGGGAAATAATAATTATTTCTCATTTTTAATTTGCCGGTATTTACTGTATATAATTCGTGGTAAGATAGTATTTTATGACATATAAATGAAATACAAGTAAAGTGGATAGGATATTCTCATACCCGTAAAACGCCTTTTTGGGCGATGACCGAGCGGGCGCGGTCTGGTAAAGCTAAAACAGGTTTGAAATATGAAACGGTACGGGAGCACATGTGGTAGTAACACATATTCTTTTTAGTTCTTTTAGTCCTCCATAACAATTGCCAGGCCTCCATGCATGCCAACATAACAATTAAGTTTTTATTAAATTGTTCATGATCTCCTTTCTCGAATCCGCCAAAAGGGAGCACGTTTTGAGCGGCTGCATGCTTTAGCGCATACAAAACGAATGCTTAGAAAAATCAAGGCATTTTTGATCAAGAATGATTTTTGTTCATTTCGACGTCTGCGGGTGCCATGCGCTGTGGTACCACCCCTATCAGAACGCACTATAACAAAATCAAACTTGGTTTGATGGTCCTATCTAATGGTGAAAACCCGACCTCAATCGGAGCAGTGGTTGCAAAGTTATTAGCTTCCGAAAAGCGTCTGTATGGCCGGGTCGGGCTGGGTCGAGCCGGGTCAAATGTAAATTTGTCTACTAAGTTGACGAGAAACCTCACGGACGCTTCGCGCCCGCTCGGTAATCAGTATCAGAATGTTATTAAACATTGCCTCTTAGTAAGGGAACGACTCTGATTATTGTCTGTTTCAGTTTCATCTCTATTCAGCCATTGCAGCGATTCACTGCGCACGCGCGTTTGCGGCGAATTTGGTTTGGAGTGTGCGGGTTGTTCATGATAGTCTGGTGTTGTTAGTGGTGTATTTAACTTGCCGTGATTTTGGTATTGGATTGAGTTTCATCGCCAGTTTTCTTCTCATTTCACCTAGAGTGATACGTGTACGGTTGATATAACGGTTGAGCCGCCGTGCCCGACGCTCCGGCTTTTCCGTATATTGTAGTGTTTTAAGACACCGGCAAGCCTGTGCGATGTGTGCATACTAGGCAAGTGGATGCAGTGGATACGGTGCTATAGTTTTTATTTCATCTGGACTCGCTGTTTGAGTGTGCTGCATGTTTTCTTCTTGCTATCAAGCCTACGCAAAATGGATCACGCTCGGACGTCCATTTTTTCTACCTCTTCTGTAAGACCTGGAACTTCTATCACCAGTTGTTCACCGTCGGGAACGACGGTAGATATCTACCGTCTGTCCCGACGAGTGGCCGGCCCGGCCCGCGCCGGGCCGTTAGGGGACGCGCCGAACCAACCATAAATCTCCGGCCAGAAGCAACACCCTCAGCCAGAGGCGCGATCAGGAACCGGCGAAGGAGGAGAGCTGGTCGTCGGGTCCAGCTGGGACGGGCTCATGCCATCCGAAAGCGTCAGCTGGTCAGTCGTCGCAACCTGACCACCCCAACTGGGCCTGGAGCTGTCTGCGCTCGTGATGAGCTCGCAGACGAAGTCCGGTCAGGCGGACTGGGGTTGGCGGGCACCGGCGACCGGCGGGGTGGCTAACGTGCTCGTACATATGGGCCTATATACGTTCCCTTTGCTACTCGCGAGTTTTCAGGCGTGTGACAAAAATCGTATGTTCGGAAATGGTAGTGGACACACAGAGACATTGTTAGACCTCTGAGCTTCTAACAGGGCTCGTTTCGCCGTTGCAAAGGGTTTGGGTATGCGCGTTTCTTGTAGACACACTGGCGTTCTCCTATCATGTGTAGTTGTTTAGTTATAAGCTCGGATGCATTCAACCCGTGATGCATTTAGCCCCGATCTCCCCTAACGGGTAGCGCGTCATGTTCTCAAATAATAATTTGGAGTACCTACAGGATGTCCCATAAGTTCGTTCTCACCTATATATTAACATTTTAGGGGCCTGTTGATTTACGGCACGTGCAAAATACCTTGCGGATTAAAAGGCATGGTTGCCATGACAGCTGGTAATATGTTCAACAATGCAATTTTTTCGAGACAAAACAAAATAGTGCAGGTAATAGGTCTGGAACGGGATGGAAATGGGTGGGAATGGGTCCATTTTTGGAAATGTAACGGGTTGGAACGGGTTTGGGACAAACCATATATTTTTAGCACCACAAAAAGTGAAATATGCTGAAACGGGTGGGAATGGGAGCCCCATCAATTATGAATTCGGATTGGAATGGGTTTGGGTCTGGCTGAATGGGCTGGAACGGGATGGGGGCTGAAAATGTGTCCCATGAAGGGCTCTAGTTTTGAGGCAAAGATCGGTTCTTATATAAGCTCAGGCAGATCATTCCACTGTCGGGTGGTTTTTGGGATGTAGGATTGCTGGAAGAGTGTTGTTCTGTTGTTTGGTCAGTGTATCAGCGTTTGGTCAGTGTATCAGCGTTTGGTCAGTGTATCAGCGTTTGGTCAGTGTATCAACGTTTGGTCAGTGTATCAGCGTTTGGTCAGTGTATCAGCGTTTGGTCAGTGTATCAGCGTTTGGTCAGTGTATCAGCGTTTCGAAGAGCAATTCCTGTGTTCTGGTGTCTGGGTGTCCGGTTTATAATGTATTGTGGCATGTCAGTACGTGGGTCGAGAAGCTTATGATAGAAGATTAGTTGGTGTTTAGTGCGTCTAGTGCGTGTCCCACCTAGCTCTGTCAATAGTTTGTTGCGAGATGTACGAAAGAGTGCCCCCAGTCGCTAGTCTTGCTGCTCTCATCTGTAGTCGTTCTAGTCTCAGCGTGTCTCTAGCTGTTATAAGTCCGTCATATACAATGTCACTTTAATCAAAAATTGGTCGTATGTACGTGCTATCAAGCACGTAGCCAGGATTTCGTCCAGGGGGGGGGGGGGGGGGGAGGCGGCGCCTCAAAAGGGCCCCTTCCCGAGCGGTAAAAGGGCCCCTTCCCAAGCGTTGAAAGGCCCCCCCCCAAAAAAAAACGCATGAAAAGGCACGTTACAAGGCTGGAAAATGCAGTATACCAACGTTTAGGAGCTGGAGTTAGCAAACTGCCACATCAACTTTGGAACCAGCGACACGAATTTGGAATCAGCTATACCAACTTGGAATATTTTTTAAGCTCAAGACCTGGAACTCTTAAACAATTTTGAGTATTATGACTTGGGTTGCTTTCTCATTAATGCGTCGCATTGCGTATGGTGCGGATCTCTAAACTTGCTATATTGTGCGGGGAAAAGTGCGGGGAAAAGGTGCTAAAATGAACTATTTTGCCCAATAATATAGGAAAGTAGCAACATAACACATAAATGCGCCGAGAAACTGACCGATTTTTTTCCTAACCCGCATATAATTGAATTTGTAGTTAAATTGCGCCGCGGAGCGGCGCGAAAATTTTGAGTTTTATTCCCTGTACAACTGTAATTTTTACTGTTGAAAGGCCCAAAGTCCCTTCAGATCGTCTAGGGGCCCCTCTGGCCTTTTCTACGCCTTTCCGACCTGTTCAGGGACTCATCTGGGATCCGCGAAGCGAAAAGACATGATGTGGAGTGGGTGATATATATATATATATATATATATATAATACAAAGAGGGCTTACTCTACAGGAAAAAATAAAATCGGATCTTTCGGGTATATTGTAGCACCCTGACGAAGGGTGTTACAATATACGCGAAAGCTCCGCTTTTAATATTTTTATTGTGCAGTAAGTCCTCTTTGTATTTAATCTTCATCTGCGATCTCTACGTGCTTTGACCCTTCCGGTCTCACCAGACTCCAATGACCTTCCAAGAAGCCCCTCTTGTGTGTCAAGGGGCCCATTCAGCCTGTTCAGAGGTCCTTCCGACCTGGCCAGGGACTGCACTGGCTGCTTTGTCGCCCTGCCGACATGCTCAGGGGCAGGGGCGGCGGATTGCGGGGCGCAGGGTACCCAAAATCCCCCCCCCCCTCAAATGAAAATCCTGGGGAGGGGAAGGGTCATGTTGCCCCAGATTGAGCAAGCTAATATATGGGGGGGGGGGGGGGGGGCAAAACTACCCTTTGCCCCCAGGATTTTCGACTGGGGGGAATTTTGGGTACCCTGCCCCCGAAATCCGCCGCCACTGCTCAGGGGCCCCTCCGACCTGCCCAGGGGCCCCTCCAGTCTGGCTAGGAACTCATCCGTCATGTTCAAGGGGCCTTCCGACCGGTCCAGGGACCCTTTCGGTCTAGCCAGGGGCCCCTCTGACTTGCCCAGGAGCCCCTCCGATCGGCCCAGCGACTCTTCTGGTCGGCCTGCGCTGGCTGCTTTGTCGCCCTTGCCGACATGCTCAAGGGGCCCTCCAACCTTCCCTGGAGCCCCTCCGTGCTGGCCAGGGGCCACTTCGGCATGTTCAGGGGCCCTTTTTACCCACCCAGGGGTCCTTTCGGTCTGACCAGGGGCTCCTACGATCTGTGCAGGGGCCCTTTTAACTTTCCAGGGGCCCTCTGGTCTCTCCAGGGGCCCTTTAACCTTATAAGGGGCCCTTCCGACCTAGCAAGGGACTGCGCTGGCTGCTTTGTCGCCTTGCGACATGCTCCGAGGGCCCTCCGACCTGCCCTGGGGCCCCTCCGTGCTGGATAGGGGCTCATTCAGCATGTTCAGGGGCCCTTCTGACCCACCTAGGGGCCCTTTCGGTCTGGTCAGGGCCCCTCTGACCTGCACAGGGGTCCTCTTAACTTCCCAGGGGCCCTCTGGTCTGTCCGGGGGCCCTCCAACCTGCTCAGGGACCCTTATGACCTGGCAAAGGACTGCGCTGGCCGCTTTGTCGCCCTGTCGACATGCTCAGGGGCCTCTCAACCTGTCCAGGGGCCCCTCTGTGCTGGCTAGGGGCCCATTCGACGTGTTCAGGGGGCCCATTCGACGTTCTCAGGGGGCCCTCTGACCCGCTCAGGGGCCCTTTCGGTCTTGCCAGGGGCCCCTCTGACATGCACAAGGCTCTTTTGAACGTCCAAGGGGCCCTCTGGTCTTTCGCAGGGCCCTGGTGGCCCTAAAGGGCCACTGAAGTCCGCTAAACTCTCTAAAGACCACGCTTCGTGTAGTAAAGAACCTATGATAACGCGCTTCGCGCGGTCTCGACGGCCCTTTTCGGCGCGCTGCGCGCGCCGAAAAGGGCCCTCGCGCGCCAAAAAGGGCCCTCCTGGCCTCTAGGAGGGGGAGGGGGGGGGGGGGGGGGGGGGGGGGGCGCCCCCGCCGCCTTCCCCTTGGCTACGTGCCTGCGTGCTATAGATTTGTACAAGAATGTCACGAGGTAAAACCCTGGCGGTCAAAGATTGGCCCCAGGGGCCAATCTTACCAAGTGCCGTGATCGCACCCAATCTTACCAATGCCGTAGTACCAGACTGGGTATTGATTCAACACTGATTTCATCGATTTGAATCGTTCAATCAAAATTCATTGAATAAAAAAATTGATTCACCACCACATCTTTTGATTCATGAATCGTGATTGAATCAAAACCCGCATCAAATCAAGGCTGATTGAATCAAAAGATTTAACGATTCTTAACGATTCAAGTACACTGGTACATTGTGCAAATACATGCAGTCCCAGTGGCTACATTAATTTATACTGAAATAGTATTGCTGTAACAATGTTTTAATGATCATATATATGTATGTTTCCATTTTTATTGATTTGACATAAATTCGCCACATATATTTAAAAGTTGAATCAAACGCGAATCGACTAAAATATTTGTTTTGATTCTTTGAATCGGAAAGAATCAATACTCACAATTGTATCCGTGAATCGAACGGTGATTGAATCATTCAGATTCCAAAATGAATCATGATTGAATCGTTCCAAAAAAGTTGAATCAATAACCAGTCCGCGTGGTACGGCATATTGGTGTGCCGACCTGCAAAACCTTTGGGACCCAGGATCGAACCGGGGATACCCCGATCTTCAGTCTAGCGTTCCCCTGACTGAGCTATTAGGACAATGTGCTTGAAGAAACCAAACGCCGTGGTTCCCTAAGTGCGGCATTCTGAGCAATCCATTCACGGATGCCGTACTTACGCATTCACGGCATTTGGTAAGATTGGGCCCATACTGTAGGGAACACTGCTGCCCTCACCTGTAGGGGAACACCTGCTGCCCTCACCTGTAGGGGAACACCTGCTGCCCTCACCTGTAGGGGAACACCTGCTGCCCTCACCTGTAGGGGAACACCTGCTGCCCTCACCTGTAGGGGAACACCTGCTGCGGGTTGTCGCCGTCAGTGGCAGCGTTGAGCTCCTCAGTCATCTTGTCAGTGATCTTGCGGGCCCACTCGAGCGCGCTGTAGAAGTCGTGCGATACCTTCAGAATGGTGTGGTACGCCATGAAGTAGGACGCTCCGACGTTCGTGACGTTGTTGTCGTCCGTATACGTCACCACGGCCTGCGGACGTCAGCGTTAATGGACATCGAACAACTTTAAAACTATCCCTATAACATGCGACAGAGACAGGGCAGTGCAAGGAACAGAAGCTTGGTTCTTCCTTTATAGTAAGTGTCTGTTTACCAGAAAACAAAATGTCTCTGAATTTATCTCAAAGAACACTTAAACACAAAAGTATCCATTGCTGTTTTAGTAACAGGTAGATCATCAGGTATAGATCTATTCGCTTTAGTATTAGCAATGGCTGATGCCTTGCCATTTCGTACCAATTGCCACAAAACACCCAATCACGTCACAGAGCAGAGCCGGCCTTGATCAGCGCGTGAGCCAGACTCTTACATCACCATAGGCAGCGTGGCCTCCTTTCGGGCAGTTGAGCCCAGGGTTGTCGTTGAGGAAGAAGTCGATGTACTTGCGAAACGACACCTGGTCCGGGCGGCTGTGATCTTGGTTGAAGCCCATCGGGCACTGGTGGCAGCCTGTGTCGTATGCTGCCAACATAGCCAGTTACAGGCACGTAGCCAGGATTTCGTCCAGAGGGGGGGCTTGAAAGGGCCCCTTCCCGATCGTTGAAGGGGCCCACTTCCCAAGCGTTGAAAGGGCCAAACAAAACTGATGAAAAAGCATGCTACAAGAATGCAGAATGCAGTAATGCAGAATGCAGTACAAACGTTTAGGAGCTGGAGTTAGCAAACTGCCATATCAACTTTGGAACCAGCGACACTAATTTGGAATCAGCTATACCAACTCCGAATATGTTGTTAAGCTCAAGACCTGGAAGTATTTAATCAATTGCGCCGCGGAGCGGCGCGAACATTTTGAGCCTTATGCTCTGCATATGCATTCTCATCAATGCGTCGCATTGCGTATGATGCGGACCTCTACAAATGCTATATTGTGCGTTTTAAAAATGCGGTACAAAAGTGCCAAAGCGAACTATTTTGCCCAATCATATAGGAAAGTAGCAACATAACACATAAATGCGCCGAAAAACGGCACGATTGTTTTTTTAAGCCGAATATAATATAATTTGTAGTTAAATTCGCCGAGAGCGGCACGACATTTTTGAGTTTTACTCCCTAGACAACTGCATTCTTACTGTTGATAGGCCCAGTGTCCCTTTAGATCGTCTAGGGGCCCATCCGACCTTTTCAACGCCCTTCCGACCTGTTTAGGGACGCATCTGGGATCCGCTAAAAGACATGGTGGAGTGGGTGATATATATTAAATACAAAGAGGACTTACTCCACAAGAAAAATGTTAAAATGGGAGCTTTCGGGTATATTGTAACAACCTTTGTTAGTGCTTAAGAGGCATTCGGTAACAGGTCATTGCTCGTCTTAAAAACGAGCAATGGCCTGTTAACGAATGCCTCTTAATCGCTGACGAAGGGTGTTACAATATACCCGAAAGCTCCTATTTTAATCTTTTATTCTGGAGTAAGTCCTTCTTGTATTTAATCTTCATCTGGGATCTCTACACGCTTTGAGCCCTTCCGGTCTGGCCAGAGGCCTCTCTGACCTTCCAGGACGCCCCTCTTGCGTGGCAAGGGGCCCATTCGGCCTGTTAAGAGGTCCTTCCAACACGGCCAGGAAATGCACTGGCTGCTTTGCCGCCCTGTTGACATGCTCAGCCCCCCCCCGACCTGTCCAGGGGCCCCTCTAGTCTGGGTATGAACTCATCTGGCATGTTCAAGGGCCCTTCCGACCGGCAAAGCGACCCTTTTGGTCTAGCCAAGGGCCTCTCTGACCTGCCCAGGAGCCCCTCCGATATGCCCAGCGACTCTTCTGGTCGGACTGCGCTGGCTGCTTTGTCGCCCTGCCGACATGCTCAAGAGTCCCTCCGACCTGCCATGGGGCCACTCCGTGCTGACTAGGGGCCAATTAGACATGTTCAGGGGCGCCATTCTTACCCGCCCAGGAGCCCTTTCGGTCTGGTCAGGGGCCCCTCCGATCTGCACAGGGGCCCTTTGAACTTTCCAGGGGTCCTCTGGTCTGTCTAGGGGCCCTCCAGCCTTCTAAGGGGCCCTTCCGACCTGGCAAGGGACTGCGCTGGCTGCTTTGTCGCCTTGCCGACATGCTCAGAGGGCCCTCCGACCCGCCTTTGGGTCACCCCGTGCTGACCAGGGGCCCATTCAGCATGTTAATGGGCCCTCCTGACCCACACAGGGGGCCTTTCGGTCTGATAAGGGGTCCCTCTGACCTGCACAGGGGCCCTTTTAACTTCCCAGGGGCCCTCTGGTCTGTCCAGGGGCCCTCTCCTGCTCAGGGGCCCTTACGACTAGGCAAGGGACTGCGCTGGCTGCTTTGTCGCCCTGCCAACATGCTCAGGGACCTCTCCGACCTGCCCAGGGGCCCCTCTGTGCTGGCCCATTCAACGTGTTCAGGAGGCCCTCTGACCCGCTCAGGGTCCCTTTCGTTCTGACCAGGGGCCCCTCTGACATGCACAGGGGTCTTTTGAACGTTCAAGGGGCCCTCTGGTCTTTCAGAGAGGGCCCTAGTGGTCCTAAAGGGACTCTGAAGTTCTCTAAACTCTCTAAAGACCACGTTTTGCGTGTACTTTCGACTAGCCCATGATACCGCGCTTCGCGCGGTCTCGTCCGCCCTTTTCGGCGCGCGAAGTGCGCCGAAAAGGGACCCTGTCCTCCAGGGGGGGGGGGGGGGGGCTCCTCCTTGTCTACGTGCCTGGCCTGTTATACTGATATAACGCGAACTGTGCGGTTTCCGAGACATGCAGCGTTACATAGCTCTGTTTGTTCTTTAGATCGCCATTTCTTGACTATCTGACGCTTCATCGACTCGGGAGTAGTGGCCAACGGTCAGAGGTGGTCTCTTCTACAAGCCTCTCTAAGAGCGGTGGCCGCCTTTAGTACAAGATCTCCACCCGTCGCTTCGACCAGTGTACGTAGGTAGTTCAGCAACAGTAGACGGTCGCTTGGTCAATGTGTCATTTGCACCTCTTTTTCCATCTCTGTCACCGCATGGCTGAGCGATTGTCCAAGGTGCCATAAGGTCCAAACCAAAACCAAACCAGTCATTAAACTAGACTGTGATGCATGCAACAGCAGCTGCAAGTGATGGTCGCACGTTACAGGCAGTGTACGTGTCACGGCTCTTCATCGGGTTACCTTTGGAGTAGGACGGACAGAAAGCGCCGTTGGTTTTGTTTTCGTAGCAGCAGCCCATGCCACTGGGAACGCCCTGGTCGCTGTAGCCGTAAATGCTCCAGTCAAAGTAATCATCTATCCAATTGCTGCCAGCCGTGGCCACGTATGTTCTGAAATGGAAATGATACGTCGGTTTTATGCAGAAATTTAGTGTTAAAATCGGCTGTGTGCTCGTGCTTAGCTGGAAATCTTAGGAATAAGCTCTCTGACTGCTTATAGCCAGCTGTTCGAGTTGCTTCGGTATTTGCAGTGAGCGAGATGGAGCGTGTCCAGGTATGCATGGTCACATTAAACTATCGCTATCAATTTCTGCCGGATATCAGGGATATTCGACGGAATGTGTGATGGGTGTTCACGCAGCAAGCTCGGCTTAGCACAAGACCTAACTAACATCGTACATCCATCCCAGCGAAGGATTTTAATGAAACTTTGTAAAAGTGACAAAGTTGCAAAATTTGATCAAATTCTGGGAGAAATTAATCGTGTATTGGTCATAACACATCCAACATTTAAATAACACACAGGCAGAAGCAGGAAACCGCGGTAAGTGTTTGTTGTTTGTGATAATGATGCTACTGACGGTGATGGATGTGAGTGTGACTGATCTGGCCGGCTGCTGGGAGGCCAGCGTGATCTGTGTGCCGATGGAGCTTCTGTCGCAGTTGATGATGTCACAGTTGATGTGATGGACGTGAGTGTGACTGACCTGGCCGGCTGCTGGGAGGCCAGCGTGATCTGTGTGCCGATGGAGCTGCTGTCGCAGTTGATGATGTCACAGTTGATGTGATGGACGTGAGTGTGACTGACCTGGCCGGCTGCTGGGAGGCCAGCGTGATCTGTGTGCCGATGGAGCTGCTGTCGCAGTTGATGATGTCACAGTTGATGTGATGGACGTGAGTGTGACTGACCTGGCCGGCTGCTGGGAGGCCAGCGTGATCTGTGTGCCGATCGAGTTGCTGTCGCAGTTGATGATGTCACAGTTGATGTGATGGATGTGAGTGTGACTGACCTGGCCGGCTGCTGGGAGGCCAGCGTGATCTGTGTGCCGATCGAGTTGCTGTCGCAGTTGATGATGTCACAGTTGATGTGATGGACGTGAGTGTGACTGACCTGGCCGGCTGCTGGGAGGCCAGCATGATCTGTGTGCCGATCGAGTTGCTGTCGCAGTTGATGATGTCACAGTTGATGTGATGGACGTGAGTGTGACTGACCTGGCCGGCTGCTGGGAGGCCAGCGTGATCTGTGTGCCGATCGAGTTGCTGTCGCAGTTGACCGTGGAGCAGATACGGTTCTGAACGTTCTCGTCGCTGTAGTTGAGGCCGTCCCGTACCACAAAGTAGACCGGTGGGCCGACACTCAGGTAGTCCTGCTGGTACTGAAACACCCACATAAGAGCACATCAGTCAGGTAGGCCTAGGCGAGGTAAGCACAGCAGTCAGGTAACCAGAGGAGAGGTAAGCACAGCAGTCATGTAACCAGAGGCGAGGTAAGCATATCAGTCAGGTAACCAGAGGAGAGGTAAACACAGCAGTCAGGTAACCAGAGGAGAGGTAAGCATAGCAGTCATGTAACCAGAGGCGAGGTAAGCACAGCAGTCAGGTAACCAGAGGCGAGGTAAGCACAGCAGTCAGGTAACCAGAGGCGAGGTAAGCACAGCAGTCATGTAACCAGAGGCGAGGTAAGCACAGCAGTTCGGTAACCAGAGGCGAGGTAAGCACAGCAGTTCGGTAACCAGAGGCGAGGTAAGCACAGCAGTTCGGTAACCAGAGGTGAAGTAAGCAGAGGCGAGGTAAGCACAGCAGTCAGGTAACCAGATGCGAGATAAGCACAGCAGTCAGGTAACCAGAGGAGAGGTAAGCACAGCAGTCAGGTAACCAGAGGAGAGGTAACCAGAGGAGAGGTAAGCACAGCAGTCAGGTAACCAGAGGAGAGGTGAGCACAGCAGTCAGGTAACCAGAGGAGAGGTAAGCACAGCAGTTCGGTAACCAGAGGCGAGGTAAGCACAGCAGTCATGTAACCAGAGGCGAGGTAAGCACAGCAGTTCGGTAACCAGAGGCGAGGTAAGCAGAGGTGAGGTAAGCACAGCAGTTCGGTAACCAGAGGCGAGGTAAGCAGAGGTGAGGTAAGCACAGCAGTCAGGTAACCAGAGGCGAGGTAAGCACAGCAGTCAGGTAACCAGAGGAGAGGTAAGCACAGCAGTCATGTAACCAGAGGCGAGGTAAGCACAGCAGTCATGTAACCAGAGGCGAGGTAAGCACAGCAGTCAGGTAACCAGAGGTGAGGTGAGCATAGCAGTCATGTAACCAGAGGAGAGGTAAGCACAGCAGTCAGGTAACCAGAGGCGAGGTAAGCACAGCAGTTTGGTAACCAGAGGCGAGGTAAGCACAGCAGTCAGGTAACCAGAGGCGAGGTAAGCACAACAGTCAGGTAACCAGAGGCGAGGTAACCAGAGGCGAGGTAAGCACAGCAGTCAGGTAACCAGAGGAGAGGAGAGCACAGCAGTCAGGTAACCAGAGGCGAGGTGAGCACAGCAGTCAGGTAACCAGAGGCGAGGTAAGCACAGCAGTTCGGTAACCAGAGGCGAGGTAAGCACAGCAGTCATGTAACCAGAGGCGAGGTAAGCACAGCAGTTCGGTAACCAGAGGCGAGGTAAGCACAGCAGTCATGTAACCAGAGGCGAGGTAAGCACAGCAGTTCGGTAACCAGAGGCGAGGTAACCAGAGGCGAGGTAAGCACAGCAGTCAGGTAACCAGAGGCGAGGTAACCAGAGGCGAGGTAAGCAGAGCAGTTTGGTAACCAGAGGAGAGGTAAGCATAGCAGTCAGGTAACCAGAGGCGAGGTAAGCACATCAGTCAGGTAACCAGAGGAGAGGTAAGCAGAGGCGAGGTAAGCAGAGGCGAGGTAAGCACAGCAGTTTGGTAACCAGAGGCGAGGTAAGCACAGCAGTCAGGTAACCAGAGGAGAGGTAAGCACAGCAGTCATGTAACCAGAGGCGAGGTAAGCACAGCAGTCAGGTAACCAGAGGCGAGGTAAGCACAGCAGTCATGTAACCAGAGGCGAGGTAAGCACAGCAGTCAGGTAACCAGAGGCGAGGTAAGCACAGCAGTCAGGTAACCAGAGGTGAGGTAACCACAGCAGTCAGGTAACCAGAGGCGAGGTAAGCACAGCAGTCAGGTAACCAGAGGTGAGGTGAGCATAGCAGTCATGTAACCAGAGGCGAGGTGACCAGAGGAGAGGTAAACACAGCAGTCAGGTAACCAGAGGAGAGGTGAGCATAGCAGTCATGTAACCAGAGGAGAGGTAACCAGAGGAGAGGTAAACACAGCAGTCAGGTAACCAGAGGAGAGGTGAGCATAGCAGTCATGTAACCAGAGGAGAGGTAACCAGAGGAGAGGTAAACACAGCAGTCAGGTAACCAGAGGAGAGGTGAGCATAGCAGTCATGTAACCAGAGGAGAGGTAACCAGAGGAGAGGTAAACACAGCAGTCAGGTAACCAGAGGCGAGGTAAGCACAGCAGTCAGGTAACCAGAGGTGAGGTGAGCATAGCAGTCATGTAACCAGAGGCGAGGTAACCAGAGGAGAGGTAAACACAGCAGTCAGGTAACCAGAGGCGAGATAAGCACAGCAGTCAGGTAACCAGAGGCGAGGTGAGCACAGCAGTCAGGTAACCAGAGGTGAGGTAAGCACAGCAGTCATGTAACCAGAGGCGAGGTAAGCACATAAGTCAGGTAACCAGAGGCGAGGTAAGCACAGCAGTCATGTAACCAGAGGCGAGGTAAGCACAGCAGTCAGGTAACCAGAGGAGAGGTGAGCATAGCAGTCAGGTAACCAGAGGTGAGGTGAGCACAGCAGTCATGTAACCAGAGGAGAGGTAAGCACAGCAGTCAGGTAACCAGAGGAGAGGTAAGCACAGCAGTCAGGTAACCAGAGGTGAGGTAAGCACAGCAGTCAGGTAACCAGAGGAGAGGTGAGCATAGCAGTCAGGTAACCAGAGGCGAGGTAAGCACAGCAGTCAGGTAACCAGAGGTGAGGTGAGCACAGCAGTCATGTAACCAGAGTAGAGGTAAGCACAGCAGTCAGGTAACCAGAGGAGAGGTAAGCACAGCAGTCAGGTAACCACAGGAGAGGTGAGCACAGCAGTCAGGTAACCAGAGGCGAGGTAAGCACAGCAGTTCGGTAACCAGAGGCGAGGTAAGCACAGCAGTCAGGTAACCAGAGGTGAGGTGAGCACAGCAGTCAGGTAACCAGAGGCGAGGTAAGCACAGCAGTTCGGTAACCAGAGGCGAGGTAAGCACAGCAGTTCGGTAACCAGAGGTGAGGTAAGCAGAGGCGAGGTAAGCACAGCAGTCAGGTAACCAGAGGCGAGATAAGCACAGCAGTCAGGTAACCAGAGGAGAGGTAAGCACAGCAGTTCGGTAACCAGAGGCGAGGTGAGCACAGCAGTTTGGTAACCAGAGGCGAGGTAAGCACAGCAGTCAGGTAACCAGAGGAGAGGTAAGCACAGCAGTTCGGTAACCAGAGGCGAGGTGAGCAAAGCAGTTCGGTAACCAGAGGCGAGGTAAGCACAGCAGTTCGGTAACCAGAGGAGAGGTAAGCACAGCAGTTCGGTAACCAGAGGCGAGGTGAGCACAGCAGTCAGGTAACCAGAGGCGAGGTAAGCACAGCAGTCAGGTAACCAGAGGTGAGGTGAGCATAGCAGTCATGTAACCAGAGGAGAGGTAAGCACAGCAGTCAGGTAACCAGAGGCGAGGTAAGCACAGCAGTCATGTAACCAGAGGCGAAGTAAGCACAGCAGTCAGGTAACCAGAGGCGAGGTAAACACAGCAGTCAGGTAACCAGAGGAGAGGTGAGCACAGCAGTTCGGTAAGCAGAGGCGAGGTGAGCACAGCAGTCAGGTACGCAGAGGTGAGGTAAGCAGAGACGAGGTAAGCACAGCAGTTCGGTAACCAGAGGCGAGGTAAGCACAGCAGTTCGGTAACCAGATGCGAGGTAAGCACAGCAGTTCGGTAACCAGAGGTGAGGTAAACACAGCGGTCAGGTAACCAGAGATGAGGTAAGCATATCAGTCAGGTAACCAGAGGAGAGGTAAACACAGCAGTCAGGTAACCAGAGGAGAGGTAAGCATAGCAGTCATGTAACCAGAGGCGAGGTAAGCACAGCAGTTCGGTAACCAGAGGCGAGATAAGCAGAGGTGAGGTGAGCATAGCAGTCAGGTAACCAGAGGCGAGGTAAACACAGCAGTCAGGTAACCAGAGGTGAGGCAAGCACAGCAGTCAGGTAACCAGAGGCGAGGTAAGCACAGCAGTTCGGTAACCAGAGGTGAGGTGAGCAAAGCAGTCAGGTAACCAGAGGCGAGGTAAACACAGCAGTCAGGTAACCAGAGGTGAGGCAAGCACAGCAGTCAGGTAACCAGAGGCGAGGTAAGCACAGCAGTCAGGTAACCAGAGGCGAGGTAAGCACAGCAGTCAGGTAACCAGAGGCGAGGTAAGCACAGCAGTTTGGTAACCAGAGGCGAGGTAAGCACAGCAGTCAGGTAACCAGAGGCGAGCAACTGAAAGCAGTTCACAGCAGATGAGAAAGTAATCAAACATTATCTTTATCATTTCGAGTATCTGGTATCAAGAGGTCTGAAACAATCCCTTGAAACAGTCTGGCATTGGCTCTCCCCTGTCAACCATTGTGCTGGTTTTGCAGTGACGCTGAAGTCGTTGGGTCATATTCGCATGCTAGTTGTTTCACCATTGCGTAATGCCAAACAGAGAAGGGGACTCCCGGGGATCGGTGACCTGCACCGGGCGCTCCGGAAGCAAGGCGATTCGGAAAGATCGCCGATGGCGTCAGTGGATACAATTCGCCACCTCGTGACTCTCGTATTATCCTGTAACTGCCAGGGCACCCTCCGCTCTCCTTAGTGCTCACCTTGAACACCTTGAGCATGTAGGAGTCGAGCGGCATGGAGAGCTCTTGGTCAAGGCCGACGTCGATGTAGGGCACTACGGCGACGCTGGAGCAGAGCCAGCCGAAGAAGACCAGCAGCACGGCGCCGCGCACGCCCGCGTTCATCAGCGCCGGCGAGTAGAAGCTGTTAAAGATGCGGTACAGGATCGGCTCCTGGGCCGGCTCCGGCTTCTTGGCGGCACGCACGCAGCAGACGATGTCGAACCGGTTGGCCTGACGGGACGAGGGTGCGTTACGTACGTCCTGCCTTTACCGAGGACCAGTCCGCTCTGTGTTACGTACGTCCTGCCTTTACCGAGGACCAGTCCGCTCTGTGTTACGTACGTCCTGCCTTTACCGAGGACCAGTCCGCTCTGTGATACGTACGTCCTGCCTTTACCGAGGACCAGTCCGCTCTGTGTTACGTACGTCCTGCCTTTACCGAGGACCAGTCCGCTCTGTGTTACGTACGTCCTGCCTTTACCGAGCACCAGTCCGCTCTGTGTTACGTACGTCCTGCCTTTACCGAGCACCAGTCCGCTCTGTGTTACGTACGTCCTGCCTTTACCGAGGACCAGTCCGCTCTGTGTTACGTGCGTCCTGCCTTTACCGAGCACCAGTCCGCTCTGTGTTACGTACGTCCTGCCTTTACCGAGGACCAGTCCGCTCTGTGTTACGTACGTCCTGCCTTTACCGAGGACCAGTCCGCTCTGTGTTACGTGCGTCCTGCCTTTACCGAGCACCAGTCCGCTCTGTGTTACGTACGTCCTGCCTTTACCGAGGACCAGTCCGCTCTGTGTTACGTACGTCCTGCCTTTACCGAGGACCAGTCCGCTCTGTGTTACGTGCGTCCTGCCTTTACCGAGCACCAGTCCGCTCTGTGTTACGTACGTCCTGCCTTTACCGAGGACCAGTCCGCTCTGTGTTACGTACGTCCTGCCTTTACCGAGGACCAGTCCGCTCTGTGATACGTACGTCCTGCCTTTACCGAGGACCAGTCCGCTCTGTGTTACGTACGTCCTGCCTTTACCGAGGACCAGTTCGCTCTGTGATACGTACGTCCTGCCTTTTGGCGTCCAGCGTCAGGAGAGCCACGAAGCATGAAATCTGTAGCAGGAAGTCGAACAGCAGCGAGAGTCCGGCGAATAGCGCGAACACCCGCACTGCTGGCATGTCGATCAGTGCACCTGTACCATATACGACAACAGTCACACACGGCACTGCTGGCATGTCGATCAATGCACCTGCACTATATACAGACAACAATCACACACGGCACTGCTGGCATGCCGATCAGTGCACCTGCACCATATACAGACAACAGTCACACACGGCACTGCTGGTATGCCGATCAGTGCACCTGCACCATATACAGACAACAGTCACACACGGCACTGCTGGCATGCCGATCAATGCACCTGCACCATATACAGACAACAGTCACACACGGCACTGCTGGCATGTCGATCAATGCACCTGCACCATATACAGACAACAATCACACACGGCACTGCTGGCATGTCGATCAATGCACCTGCACCATATACAGACAACAATCACACACGGCACTGCTGGCATGTCGATCAATGCACCTGCACTATATACAGACAACAATCACACACGGCACTGCTGGCATGCCGATCAATGCACCTGCACCATATACAGTCAACAGTCACACACGGCACTGCTGGCATGCCGATCAATGCACCTGCACCATATACAGACAACAGTCACACACGGCACTGCTGGCATGTCGATCAATGCACCTGCACTATATACAGACAACAATCACACACGGCACTGCTGGCATGCCGATCAGTGCACCTGCACCATATACAGACAACAATCACACACGGCACTGCTGGCATGCCGATCAATGCACCTGCACCATATACAGACAACAATCACACACGGCACTGCTGGCATGCCGATCAGTGCACCTGCACCATATACAGACAACAATCACACACGGCACTGCTGGCATGCCGATCAGTGCACCTGCACCATATACAGACAACAATCACACACGGCACTGCTGGCATGTCGATCAATGCACCTGCACCATATACAGACAACAATCACACACGGCACTGCTGGTATGTCGATCAGTGCACCTGCACCATATACGACAACAGTCACACACCGCACTGCTGGCATGCCGATCAGCGCACCTGCACCATATACAGACAACAGTCACACACGGCACTGCTGGCATGTCGATCCCTCCCTCCCTCCCTCCCTCCCTCCCTCCCTCCCTCCCTCCCTCCCTCCCTCCCTGCCACCATCCCTCCCTCCCTCCCTCCCTCCCTCCCTCCCTCCCTCCCTCCCTCCCTCCCTCCATCCCTCCATCCCTCCATCCCTCCATCCCTCCATCCCTCCATCCCTCCATCCTTCCATCCCTCCATCCCTCCATCTCTCCTCTTCTACTCATCCTCTAACTCCATCCTCTACTCTTCATCCCCTCTACCCTCTTCCTTTCCTCCTCTTCCTCTCTTCTCCTCTCCCTCCCTCATCTTATCATTCTCCCATCCTCGTCCTTCACTCCTCTCCCTCCCTTCTCTTCTTCTCATCATTGCCTCCTCTCCCTCCCTTCTCTTCCCCTCTTCCTCCCGATCTTGCTTCCCCATATCCCTCCCTTCTCTTCTTCTCAGCCTTTCCTCTTCCTCCCCATCTCTCCCCTCCTCCTCTGCTGCTCCCCTACCTCCTCTTCTTCTCATTCTTCCCCTCCTCTCCCTCCCGCCCCCCATCTTCCTTCCTTGTCTTTGTCTCAGCCTTCCCTCTTCCTTCCTCTCTTCCTCCCCTCCTCCTCTCCTGCTACCCCTCCCTCCACTCCCTCCCTTCTCTTTGTATCAACATTCCCTCGTCCTTCCTCTCTTTCCCCTCTCCTCCTCCATCAGCACTGACCGAGGAAGAAGCAGATGGACTCGGAGGCGGCCGAGAGCAGCATAGATGGCGCCACCTGACCGACCACGCGGCCGATGAACTCCTCCAAGCTCTCCTCCGGCCGACGCTGGTCCCGCTGGTACGCCTGCACCAGGATGAAGATGTTGTCCACGCCGACCGCCAGCACCAGGAACGGGATCACCTCGATGACGATCAGGGTGCCGGCGACTCCGATCATTGCGTACACCCCCAGCGAGGCGAGCACCGAGAACACGACGATGATGACCCCGCCCAGAGCCAGCGTGATCTTGCTGTCGATCTGGGAGGGAGAGTGAGGGTCGTTAGAAGGGTGATCTGGGGAGAGTGAGGGCCGTTAGAAGGGTGATCTGGGGAGGGAGAGTGAGGGTCGTCAGAAGGGTGATCTGGGGAGAGTGAGGGTCGTTAGAAGGGTGATCTGGGGAGGGAGAGTGAGGGCCGTCAGAAGGGTGATCTGGGGAGAGTGTAAGGCGTCAGAAGGGTGATCTGGGGAGAGTGAGGGCCGTCATAAGATGATCTGGGGAGAGTGTAAGGCGTCAGAAGGGTGATCTGGGGAGAGTGAGGGCCGTCAGAAGGATGATCTGGGGAGAGTGTAAGGCGTCAGAAGGGTGATCTGGGGAGAGTGAGGGCCGTCAGAAGGATGATCCGGGGGAGAGTGTAAGGCGTCAGAAGGGTGATCTGGGGAGGGTGAGGGCCGTCAGAAGGGGTCTGAGAAGAGTGAGGGCCGTCAGAGGGGTGATCTGGGGAGGGGGAGTGAGGGTCGTCAGAAGGGGTCTGAGAAGAGTGAGGGCCGTCAGAAGGATGATCTGGGGAGAGTGTACGGCGTCAGAAGGGTGATCTGGGGAGAGTGAGGGCCGTCAGAAGGGTGATCTGGGGAGGGTGAGGGCCGTCAGAAGGGTGATCTGGGGAGAGTGTACGGCGTCAGAAGGGTGATCTGGGGAGAGTGAGGGTCGTCAGAAGGGTGATCTGGGGGGAGTGAGGGCCGCCGTCAGAAGGGTGATCTGGGGAGGGTGAGGGCCGTCAGAAGGGTGATCTGGGGGGAGTGTATGGCGTCAGAGAGTGTCTGTAAGGCGTCAGAGAGTGTCTGTAGGGCGTCAGAGTGTCTGTAAGGCGTCATAGAGTGTCTGTAAGGGGTCACAGAGAGTGTCTGTAAGGCGTCAGAGTGTCTGTAAGGCGTCATGGAGTGTCTGTTAAACGTCAGAGAGTGTCTGTAAGGCGTCAGAGTGTCTGTAAGGCGTCAGAGAGTGTCTGTAAGGCGTCAGAGTGTCTGTAAGGCGTCATGGAGTGTCTGTTAAACGTCAGAGAGTGTCTGTAAGGCGTCAGAGTGTCTGTAAGGCGTCATGGAGTGTCTGTTAAACGTCAGAGAGTGTCTGTAAGGCGTCAGAGTGTCTGTAAGGCGTCAGAGAGTGTCTGTAAGGCGTCAGAGTGTCTGTAAGGCGTCATGGAGTGTCTGTTAAACGTCAGAGAGTGTCTGTAAGGCGTCAGAGTGTCTGTAAGGCGTAATAGAGTGTCTGTAAGGCGTCAGAGAGTGTCTGTAAGGCGTCAGTCAGAGAGTGTCTGTAAGGCGTCAGAGTGTCTGTAAGGCGTAATAGAGTGTCTGTAAGGCGTCAGAGAGTGTCTGTAAGGCGTCAGTCAGAGAGTGTCTGTAAGGCGTCATAGAGTGTCTGTAAGGCGTCATAGAGTGTCTGTAAGGCGTCAGAGAGTGTCTGTAAGCCATCAGAGAGTGTCTGTAAGCCGTCAGAGTGTCTGTTAAACGTCAGAGAGTGTCTGTAAGGCGTCATAGAGTGTCTGTAAGGCGTCAGAGAGTGTCTGTAAGCCGTCAGAGAGTGTCTGTAAGGCGTCAGAGTGTCTGTAAGGCGTCATGGAGTGTCTGTAAAACGTCAGAGAGTGTCTGTAAGGCGTAATAGAGTGTCTGTAAGGCGTCAGAGAGTGTCTGTAAGCCGTCAGAGAGTGTCTGTAAGGCGTCAGAGAGTGTCTGTAAGGCGTCAGAGTGTCTGTAAGGCGTCAGAGTGTCTGTAAGGCGTCAGTCAGAGAGTGTCTGTAAGGCGTCAGAGTGTCTGTAAGGCATCAGAGTATCTGTAAGGCGTCAGTCAGAGAGTGTCTGTAAGGCGTCAGTCAGATAGTGTCTGTAAGGCGTCAGAGTGTCTGTAAGGCGTCAGAGTGTCTGTAAGGCGTCAGAGTGTCTGTAAGGCGTCAGTCAGAGAGTGTCTGTAAGGCGTCATATATTGTCTGTAAGGCGTCAGAGAGTGTCTGTAAGGCGTCAGAGAGTGTCTGTAAGGCGTCAGAGTGTATGTAAGGCGTCGGTGGAGCGGAGCAGCGATGATCAGTGTGCACGAGTTGCTAATGTTTCTATGTATAGGTACTACACCCGACCCATTGATTCCCTTTCACAGTTTACCTACCGTTGCTGTTTGACATTCATTCCGAAGCGAAGCTTTTTCACGTCATGTGCAAATCTGAAGTTGGGTGGTTGTTGCGGGCGAGCTGGTAGACGTAATGAACGGGTCATCCGGTTGTTGAACAATGCTTAAACGGAGGAATTATGTATATAATCCAATAACGCAAATAAATATTATCCAACTTAGTTGATAATGCTGCAGAACTAGCACGGGAGGCCCGAGGTATGCACACGAGTGGCTGTTGTCATGCTCTCTGGCATTCGAAATTGTCCAATGGCTGATGTCACAAGCCAAGTAACTAACGTAAAAAAGCATACAGCGGGGCTGGAAACCGTAACATAACACTAGCAAACAAGGGAGGAGCCATTACACTAGACTGACCAGGAGGCTGGAGCAGCTGTTGTACTGGCCCAGTGCGATGCTGATGTAGACGAACATGATGATGTAGGAGATGAGGACGGTGACGGTGTCCGACTCCGACTCGCGGGCGATCTCATCCTCAATCGACCGCTCCGAGTAGTAGGCGATGTCCATGTTCGGGTGCTCGTAGTCCACCATGTAGTCCAAAAACCTGCAGTCGTTTGTTACAGACTCATGTGTGTAAGTAGAGGTTTGAAGTGTGCCCGATCGGCACATAACAATGTGCTACATTCAAAGTATTGAGTTAGATTTTGTCCCAAATCCAACTCCACTCGGATGAGTCAGAGTTGAGTCGATCCTAACGTGTTGGAGGATGATTCGGGTTGAAATTGAGTTGATTGTTTTTCCTGATACGACTGTGAGTTGTTAATTGTGAAACAAGTGAAACTGCGCGAAAACAAACAACGCACACAAACGACATAATATAATATACAACCTAGCGATTCTAGAGAGACAGCTCTGAAAGCAGCTGTCATGTATGTGTCACACGCCAACTGTGCTGTATCTAACTCATATGGAGTCGTCATTCTTAACCCGCGCCCCGCTGCACCGGGCAGAATCTGGCCTCCCGGATTTTCTCAATAACTTGAAAACTATGATAGATATCGACGTGACACTTTCAGAACCTTATGCTACATCAATTCTACGTCTTTTCACCAAATTTTAATGTTTGATGGAAATTTCAAATTAAAACGTCAAAAGATAGAAAATGTTTCTCTCTTCAAAATGGCTATCTCGGATTTGCGAAATTTGGGGTTTTCGATAATAACAAACGGATTTTTTTCGGAAACATTTCCACATTTAAAATTAAAAAGATATTAAAAAAACGAAATATATATTAGAGAACGGTATGGAAAATACCCAAACCAACAGACAAAACTGGTCTAGAAACATGCCTTTTTTATTTTGATTAATCAATTTCAAATTTTGACCTAATGTTACCTGACCTTGACCTGAGGGCCATTATATGGGCCAAGTTGTGAAATGACTGCTACTATCGAATTACACGTGTACAAAGCCCGTAAAACATATGTCGCATGGCTTTCGTAGACCTTAATTGCCAACAGTGACCTTCTGTGACCTGACTTTGACTTTGACCTTTGCTCACAATTTTACTTTCGCTTATGCGGGAGATGCATTATACGTTTGAGAGCACTTTGTGCGATAATAGTCGCAATCTAAGACTTTGGATGGAAAGTATGGCCTATAAACTCAAATACCTCAATTTTGACCTTTGACCTGACCGTGACCCGACAAGTGGCCTTATTAAAAAAATCGTGTATGGGGTAGATGCGTCGCGTTGAGAGATTTCGATTGCCGCTTTTCGCGTCTCGCTGCGGTTATTGGTTCGGAAGATAATGAGAGGACAGAATCTGCCCCCCGTGTTCGGCTGAATGCCCCAGCGGGGCACGGGCTAAATAGGGGAAAATAATAAGTGTTACAGCTGCTTGCTACAGAACAAGGACTGTACAAATGAGTGAGGAGGCGCACTTCATCTAGGGTTGCGGATAGGAAGAGTAGCCCCTGGGTACCATTTATCCTTGCTTGTTCACTACCGTGGACGAAGCTGGAAGCGACACTCGGCGAGGTGCTACTCACGCCTTCTCCCAGGCCATGGCGCGGCCGAGATGGACGGGTTCGTTGGTGTTGTGCACGAGGAATGTGACGAGCAGCGCACTGGCGTTCTGGTAGTGTACGTCGGCGTCTAACAGCTGGCCCGGCTCCAGGAAGCCGCCGACGGCCGTGTACGGGAAGCTGGGCCCGCCCCAGCTAGACATGCACGGGACGGTGTTGTACCCGGAGTCAAACAGTTCGGTGGGCGACCTCAGGCAGTAGCTGATGTGGTCCAGGTAGTTGACCTCGAAGCCGCTGGTGTCCGTCAAAGTGTAGTTGAGGTTGTCGGGATCGTCCTGGAAGTACTCGGCCACCGACTGGATGGCACATTTAGTGTTGTCCGGCAGCAATGGTCGGAAACAGATGTCCTCCAGGTGCACCTCTTCGCCGTCGTATTGCCCAGTGATCTGTAAAGGCAACACATGGTCGCTTGTGTAGTAGTACAAATTAATCTTAGCTAAAAGAATGTCGCAAGTTATGCACTACAACGCCGTCCCGGTTTTGAAAAAGGCATATATCTCGCAACGGATCTATGTTCTCTTCGCAGGGCCTGTGATTGGCCCGGTTGAACAAGTTTACACTGCAGGTACCAGATACCTAACTGTATTCAACCAACTGCACATATGTTGAAACGTAAGCGGTAATAAAGCAGGAAATAAAGGCTACCTGATATATATGGTTTTGCAGTTTGATTACGGCCCGCAGCAGTTCTTGATCGAAGGCCGGTCCGAAGTGCTGTGTGCCCAAACTGGTCGGATGGTCCATCTGGAGCCAGCAAGAGCGGTCAGCTTTGCCACGTCAATCACATCTGTAATATGTATACAACGACATACAGCCGGACGTCCATTGGGACCAGCCGCGCTTGCCAGACCAGACCAGACGCTACACGGAATGCTGGGACGGTCAGACACGCTTCTTGTTCAAGAATCAAGATAGCCAACAATACTGCAGCTGACTCGTAGGGACACTGCTGAACACCGACCGGCTTCACATTGCTGAGCACTGCTGAACACTGCTGAACACTGCTGAACACTGCTGAGCACTGCCGAATTACTGCTGAACACTGATGAACACTCCTGAACACTGCTGGACACTCCTGAACACTGCTGAACATTCCTGAACACCGTCCGGCTACACATTGCTGAACATTACTGAACACTGCTGAGCACTGCTGAACACTGCTGAATACTGCTGAACACTGCTGAACACTCCTGAACACCGACCGGCTACACATTGCTGAAAATTGCTGAACGCTGCTGAACTCTGACCGGCTGAACACTGCTGAGCACTGCTGAACACTGCTGAATGTTGCTGAATATTGCTGAACACTGCTGAATATTGCTGAACACTGCTGAATATTGCTGAATATTGCTGAACACTGCTGAATATTGATGAATATTGATGAATATTGCTGAATATTGATGAATATTGCTGAATACTGCTGTATACTGCTGAATACTGCTGAATACTGACCGGTTCGAGGTCCTTGGCGCGGATGATGAGCATCTCTGTCCTGTAGAAGGGGCCGAAGTTCTGATCGTAGTAGTCCTTCTCGAGCCGGGATCGGTCGGTGGCCGCCGATCTCAGATGAGGCGGGCACAGACTGATTCTCCACATGCAGGCCGGCACAGACAGTTCACCTCCGGTGACTGGCAAATACTACAGACGGGAGGGACACACACACACACACACACACACACACACACACACACACACACACACACACACACACACACACACACACACACACACACACACACACACACACACACACACACACACACACACACACACACACACACACACACACACACACACACACACACACACACACACACACACACACACACACACACACACACACACACACACACACACACACACACACACACACACACACACACACACACACACACACACACACACACACACACACACACACACACACACACACACACACACACACACACACACACACACACACACACACACACACACACACACACACACACACACACACACACACACACACACACACACACACACACACACACACACACACACACACACACACACACACACACACACACACACACACACACACACACACACACACACACACACACACACACACACACACACACACACACACACACACACACACACACACACACACACACACACACACACACACACACACACACACACACACACACACACACACACACACACACACACACACACACACACACACACACACACACACACACACACACACACACACACACACACACACACACACACACACACACACACACACACACACACACACACACACACACACACACACACACACACACACACACACACACACACACACACACACACACACACACACACACACACACACACACACACACACACACACACACACACACACACACACACACACACACACACACACACACACACACACACACACACACACACACACACACACACACACACACACACACACACACACACACACACACACACACACACACACACACACACACACACACACACACACACACACACACACACACACACACACACACACACACACACACACACACACACACACACACACACACACACACACACACACACACACACATATGCCTTTTAGCGCTCTACTCTGGCATGCATCATAGACACATCAGACACGTCTTCACCCTGTAAAACCAGCGTTTTAATCTGCCATTTTTAACATACGTATAGAGAAACTTCATATTAACTTGCATGAATAAGCACGGATGTCTTGTCTTTCCTGAAAAGGCCTCTGAATCCTGACATGCTTGCTTGACTTGTTGCGGCATTTTGTTAGTTTTCTATTTCCTTTTTTATAAATTTAGTTAGAATGTTTTTGATCGGATGGATTTCCGAGACCAGGGCCCACGCTAAGCTGAACCTGTTGCGCGGGCCCTGACCCTACCAACCGATCGCGCAATTCCAGTCACCGGCATAATTTAGAGGCGAACGTGCAACGTCCCTAGCGACTGAGGACAGTCCGCCCGGCTCGCTGGCTTCATCCGACCTTGAACGCGGCCGCTGTCACTGGCCACAGGTTTACCCTGCCAGAAGCAAATAGCGAGCGCCGTAGCGTCTCGAACCCACCTTGCCAGGGTGGGTTGCCAGATCTGTAGTCCAGCGCTCTCCCGACTGAGCTACACGGTCGGAACGAAGAACGAATAACTGGTTTGATGAAGAGCTGGCTGAAGGGAATGCTGATGCCCAATAATAGTCCCTGTAGACGTGTAGATGTTCCATGCCAGTTCCCGAATAAAGCACAACAGTCTGGTTTATTTTACAACCATTGCCACATCCAATATGTATATAGAATATATCGACTTACCCTTGCCCAGCGCAGTGAAGAGTCTGACCAGACTGCGATCAGTGACGGCGCCCCAGCGCTCCAGCAGCGACGGCTCGCCGATGTCCTTCTCGTACCCGTCCGGCATCTTCTTAGCGCCCTCGAAAGCCACCGGAGCTGTGGACGCCGGTCCAACGTTACAGCCATGACGGTAACTCCAGTTGACGGTAACTCCCCATGACGGTAGCCATGCCGGTAACTCCAGTGTGCAGCATATGCACAGACCCATGCACTGAATGTGAACAAACATGTGCCGGTGGTGAGACATCCTCGAACGCTCTCGTCGAATGGACACTGGGTAGGCATAGAACAATACAAACTGCTGCTTATAATGCCATGCCCAAAGTGCCATTTTACAAAACAGAAGACAGCATTGGCATGCTCAGCAGCTTTTTGCGAAGATGCCAATGGTGCTATCATTAGTGATTAGATTATCCAGCAGAAAATCATAAAAAGAAAACACCAAGCACCATCCATATCACCAAACAACCATGCTTCCCGTGGTACAGTAAAATAGGAGTACGACCTACCCAGGACCGCTGTTCCCGCCTGTTCTATATCAAGACTGCTGTCTCAGTGGGAGGGTCTTTTTCCCCTATTACGAATTGCCTTACGAATTGCCCTCCCTATCGTATTCCCCTCCCGATCGCAATGCCCTTCATATCGTTCTCCCCTACGACGAATTGTCTTATGACGAATTCCCCTCCCGTTCACAGTCTCCTCCCGTTAATATTACCCTATTACGAATCGCCCTATGACGAATTACCCTCCCGTTCACAATGCCCTCCCGTTCATATTACCCTAGTACGAATTGCCCTACGACGAATTCAGAATTACCCTTCCGTTCACAATGCCCTCCCGTTCAAATTACCCTATTACGAATCGCCCTATGACGAATTACCCTCCCGTTCACAATGCCTTCTCGTTCATATTACCCTATTACGTATCACCCTATGACGAATTATCCTCCCGTTCACAATGCCCTCCCGTTCATATTGCCCTCCCTATCGTATTCCCCTCCCGGCTGTGCTCCCCTCCCTGCTGTTTGCTCACCCCAGCCTTCCTAAGATTAGTTTCAACTTTGAAGGCACAGACACCAGAGTGAGCTAGTGTATATGTTACAGGCAATATGACAACTCAGGCAGTTTCGAAACTGCCTGGCTCAATTCAGGCAGTTTCGAAACTGCCTGAAAACCTAGGCAGTTTTCAAACTGCCTGAAAATCCAGGCAGTTTCGAAACTGCCCGGCAGTATCAAAACTGCTTAGGCAGTTTCGAAACTGCCTGACGATGCACGACTCCAGCCTCTGCGCGATGACGTGACGAGCCCAGCTTGGTGCTGCCGGTGATCAGGCGGTATCTACGAATCGTGATGCATTATTATTGCAAGCCGCGCTCCTGTAAGTGAACGTAGTCGATCTGAACAATGCACGCATGACAGTATAGTGTACACGCGTAGTGAATGGGGGGGGGGGGGGGGGGGCACTTTCGTGTCCCCCTCCCACATCTTTTTCGTGAATAGCTCAAAAACGAAGCAGAGCAGGCGGTGTTTTTTTGCGCGACATTAAAGCCAACTCACTAGCGGATCGTTTGACGAAAAAAAGAAAGAAAATCGGTCGGTAAATTTGTGAGTTATATGGATTTGCATTCCAGGATGGCGGCCTGAATCGAGGTCGGCGAAGAGATATCTTCAGAGTCAACAGTCGGATCGGGATGATTCAAACGCCATTCGATAGCCAATGCCAATTTGCATCCCCAGAAATAACTTTGGACACATTTCTGGTGACCTGTGACGTCACAGAGGCCAAATTCCCAAAATTGTGACATTTGGCCAGATTTGACCTTCGTGACCTCATTTGACCCTGAAGATATTGACCTAAGGTCACGAACATTTTAGAAAACATAGATCATCATAGCACCTACCTACCCTGGAAGTTTGATCGTTCTATCTCTCATGCTTTCGGAGATCTTAGGGGGGGGGGGGGGCACTAAAGTGCCCCCCCCCCTCCACTGCGTTTTAGTGGCATACCGCATACTCCTCTCCACTGCGCGTGTTAACAGGTGTCTACGCGGGTCGCGGATGCCTCAAATAGTACACATATCCACCTGTGTTTGTGGATGAGACAGTAGGTAGACGGCGAGTAGATGGATGCAATTTTCACCCAATCTAGGTGACATTTCAACGACGTGCTGTGTCAAGAAACGGAGTCGATAGGGTGTATAATGAACGGGATGAGAACAAGACGGGAACGGAGTGGGACGAGAACGAGTCAAGAACGGGACGGAAACGGAATGGGAATAGGAATGTGACTGAAACGGAACGGGAACGGGAACGGAACGGGAACGGAACGGGAACGGAACGGGAACGGAACGGGAACGGAACGGGAACGGAACGGGAACGGAACGGGAACGGGAACGGGAACGGAACGGAACGGGAACGGGAACGGGAACGGAACGGAACGGGAACGGGAACGGAACGGGAACGGGAACGGAACGGGAACGGAACGGGAACGGAACGGGAACGGGAACGGAACGGGAACGGAACGGGAACGGAACGGGAACGGAACCGGAACCGGAACGGAACGGGAACGGAACGGGAACGGGAACGGAACGGGAACGGGAACGGGAACGGAACGGGAACGGGAACGGGAACGGGAACGGGAACGGGAACGGGAACGGGAACGGGAACGGGAACGGGAACGGGAACGGGCGTCGGGGCGTCGCCGACGGGAGGGTCGGGGGACGGTCCCCCCGACCCCACTCTCAGAAGGAGGGGTGGTTGGCCCCCCACACACACACCACTTTTTGCGGGGGAAGTTAACAATTTATTGTGAAAATTGCCTTTGCAGCAGTCAAAGTTCAGCTATCCACATTCAAGCAGTGGAAATTTCGCGTTGCTTCGCAGCATGACACAAGTTTCGCAATTGCTTCTACAAATTTAGAAAATGGGAAAATGAATTCCACCAGGGCCCACTCGGGCCACTCCCGTCATAAAATATTTACTTTCAAGCGGGCTAAAAGTTTAGCTAGTCTGCCGAGTTCCGAAAAAGGCGACGCGAACGGAAAGACACGGACCTCGGCACCCGGAAGCTGCTCCAGCGGTGCCCAGCTTGCTGGACCGAAGAGCTAATAGTGGGGACCAGACCAGGACCATCTCCCCAAGCCATCTCCCCCCAGGCTCCTCCAGATCCACAGGGACCATTTATGCGCGGAAAAGTTGTTCTGCCCAATTGCTGCTTTCAAACGATTTGCGCTGTTACTAGTTGTTTGTTACAGTTTGGTTCATATGTATACAGTTATTATTATCATATGTGCTATTGAGCGCTGACTGCCACCGGTCATCGTGATTTACTTTCCGAGGCTGTGGTATGGGTGTGGTATGGGTATATGAAAACTACATTCATTTCAATACTTTTTATCATACCGAGATGTGTAACCAGGAAAAGGGGTTACCTGAGGCTTGGCTCCACTCACGGTCTGGTTCCAATATTAAAATTTCGTTTTCCACGACCTAAAATTAAAATTTTCACGCCGCTTCGCGGCGTCACATCAGTGGCTATCATCATAACGAAGCCATCGCCATCGTATTCGGTTCCTTGTAACGCTGAATTGAATTTATAGCATTTTTAGCTTCTTATCCTATACATGGCCCACCGCCTATGTTTCTGGGTTTTATCAGGAAAATCCGTAAAAAAATCGCGACGCTTAACGGCGCCAAATAACATGTGCCTACTATAACATAAACATCCACATAAAATGCTGCAAAGGCTTAAATACACACACAAAATGGGATACATAAAGGCTTAAATACACACACAAAATGGGATACATAAAGGCTTAAATACACACACAAAATGAGATACATAAAGGCTTAAATACACACACAAAATGGGATACATAAAGGCTTAAATACACACACAAAATGGGATACATAAAGGCTTAAATACACACACAAAATGGGATACATAAAGGCTTAAATACACACACAAAATGGGATACATAAAGGCTTAAATACACACACAAAATGGGATACATAAAGGCTTAAATACACACACAAAATGGGGCACATTTTTGACGTCATTTCAGCGGACCCCCCACTCAAAAATGCTCGGCGACGCCAATGCCTGTAACTTTATAGTATACACTAGCTCACTCAGCCTGAGGTCAGAACGCGACTGTATACAGTAGCGTGTTGACTTCAGGCTGCTATCGTCGTTAGAAAACCATGAGGTTCAGTTGATCCCTATTAGTCTGCCTCTGGAATCAAGGCACTGCAGCACTCTCTGGTGGCTATGCCTTGAAACTAATACTGATCTTAGGAAGGCATGATGAACTAACGATTGGGAGGGGAATGTAACAGGAGGGGAATACGACAGGGAGGGCAATATGAGCGGGAGGGCATTGCAAACGAGAGGGTAATTCGTCATAGGGCGATTCGTATTAGGGCAGTATGAACGGGAGGGGATTGCGAACGGGAGGGTAATTCGTCATAAGGCAATTCGTCGTAGGGGAATATGATAGGGAGGGCATTGCAAACGGGAGGGCATTGCGATCGGGAGGGGAATACGATAGGGAGGGCAATTCGAAATAGGGGGAAACGATATGGCACCGTCTTAGTATATACTCGGTCAAATACAAAAAGGCGCATTAGTCTTCTTCCATAAATAACATTCATAATTTGCAATAACTGCCAGTCCCTAAAATGGGGCTCTCGCTCTTTCAAATGGTTGTTTATTGTGTGGTTTTGTTTATCTTCAACAGAGCTGCACTCCACCGACAGGCGAAGTCGAAAAGAAAAACACTGACCCTTACCAGATCACTCACCCTTACTATACACGAGTAGATTTACCAGAGTAGCCTTACAAGAGCAGACTTACCAAATGAAGCTGTGTTTCGGAGCTGGCTGAAGGCAGCCCACTTACCCATACCACAGGCTGAAGGCGGCCCACTCACCCATACCACAGGCTGAAGGCGGCCCACTCACCCATGCCACCGGCTGAAGGCAGCCCACTCACCCATACCACAGGCTGAAGGCAGCCCACTCACACATACCACAGGCTGAAGGCAGCCCACTCACCCATACCACAGGCTGAAGGCAGCCCACTCACCCATACCACAGACTGAAGGCGGCCCACTCACCCATACCACAGGCTGAAGGCAGCCCACTCACCCATACCACAGACTGAAGGCGGCCCACTCACCCATACCACAGGCTGAAGGCAGCCCACTCACCCATACCACAGACTGAAGGCGGCCCACTCACCGGAGCGGCGGCGGTACCACAGGCTGAACGCCACCGTCAGTGCTGACGTCATCACGGCGAAGATGACCACCATGATGACCGCCGAGCCATATATGGGTCCGACCATCCACGGGCCGTCCGTGACCGGGATAGGGGGCAGCACCGGACAAGAGAGCGCGCAGTCCGTACAGCTGCACGAGTCAATCGACTTCTGCGGCCGCACGGGAACAAAAACACACAGGCACACCGCTCAGAATTGCGGCCGCACGGGAAAACAAACACAAACACACAGGCACACCGCTCAGAATGTATCACGCGGTTAAAGCAGTCAATTCCTCTATTCATTTATTGGTGACCAAAACGTGTTACGTAATTCCTTCATCAGTTGGTCACATATGGTCACATACAAAAGAGGGAAAATACAAAATAACAGTCGGGAAATTCTGGAGGTCACAGTCAGGTCAAAAGTAAAAATTCAGATATTCGAGTTTTTGGGCCATCCAAACCCTTAGATTACGAATATTATCGCACAAAGTGCTCTCAAAGGTAAAATACATACTCTGCATAAGCAACAGGGAAATTGTTAGCAAAGGTCAAGGTCAAGGTCAGGTCTAAAAAGGTCACAGGTGTACGAAAGCCATGCGACACATGTTATATGGGATACTTCACGCATATATTTCGATAGAAGCAGTCATTTTTACAACCTGACACCATTAAGGTCAAGGTCAGGTCACATAAGGTCAAAATTTGAAATTGATAAATCTAAATAGAAAAGCATGCGTCTAAACCAGTTTTGTATCAGAAATACAGTGTTGGCATTTACTTGTTTGTATCTAGTCACTAAAAGCCTAAAAAGGCAATGCAAAAATATGACGTCATGGGTTACTCATACTTGGGAGCGATAAGTCAGTCAAAAATAAAGATATTGCTTTTAAATTTTGTTTAGTATTGTCCACATGTAGTTCTTCAACATATCCTCCGGTTATTTGACAATGTTTGAAAATGTTGATTTGAAGGCCTTTTGTTAAAAAAATAAATACATTTTGGAGTTTTTTGGGGTTAAAAACCCAAAAGTTTCAAATATCTTAGATAGCCATTTTGTAGCCCTTGCCATTTTCTATCTTTTAGCGTTTTTCGATTCCATTTTTCTTCAAATATGGCATTTGTAAGGCCTGCTAAAGTTTAACTGATTTTTGTGTCAAACTCGTGTGCAGTGACGTCACTAAATTCGTTATATTTCGAGATAAAAAAATCGACGAAATGTTTTCATTTTTGCACAGAAGATGTATAATTGATGTAGGAGAAGGTACCTTGAAGTTTCACGTCAATAGCGCTACTAGTTTTTGAGCTATTGCGAAAGTTGGTCAGGGGTGGCGAAAAACGCCCCCCAGCCAATGTCGGATTATAGATAATCAATTACCCAATTTTCAGCATAAATTTTGAAGTTTAGATGAACTGGACAAAATCATGGATTAGTGCTGGCACTTGGCATTGACTGGGGTCTCAGCAGAACACCATTGATGGGGGGGGGGGGAGGGGTGTTAAACGCACCCCTAGTTATCTTCCGAACTAACAATAATCTCAGCGAGACGCGCAAGGCGGCATTCGAAAGCTCTCAATGCGCCAAATCTAAAGCATACTAAACAATTTCAAAGTAAGGTCAAATGTCAGGTCACGATCAGGTCAAATCTCAAAATCGACGTATTTGAGCTTATAGGTCATACTTTCCATTAAAAACCATGATCACCCAAAGGGTTGCCAAAGGTATGATAAACATCGCGCATGAGCAAAAGTAAGATTGTTGGCTAAGGTCAAGGTCAGGTCAGAAAATATGACTACGCGCAAAATATTTTCGAAAATCATGAAACACATGTTTTATGGGTTATTTTCCACGTATATTTCGCTAGTGATAGTCGTTTTACCACCTGACTTCATTTACGTGAAGTTTGTGTCAAGTTCAGGTCAAGTTCAGGTCACTGAAGTTTGAAATTTGAAATTGATAAATATAAATGTAAAAGGCATGTTTCTAGACCAGTTTTATCTCCGAAAGACAGTGCTGGCATTTATTTATCTGTATCTGGTCAATAAAAGCCCAAAATCGCAATGTCAAAATATGACGTCATAAGTTACCCATACTTTAGATGCCATAAGTCAGTCAAAAATGGTGATATCATTTTAAAATTTGGTGTGATAGATAGTTGGCCATATGTAGTTCTCTGACATATATTCCGTTTTATGTAGACTTTAAAAAATGTGTTTTTTGGGGCATTTTTACAAAACAATTTTGTTTTTGTTGGGGTCAAAAATAAGAATTTTCACAAATCAGAGATAACCATATTGTAGCCCTTGTCATTTTCTATCTTTTAGCGTTTTTGGATTGCATTTTGCTTAACCCGCGCCTTGGTAGGAGGGTGGGGGGGGGGGGGGTCATTTTCACCCCCGGCGGTTTTTCGATCATAGCAGTAAAACGGCGGCGCGGAGCGACGACAAATTTGGATAGGTGTTTAGGCATCAATTACCCACACTTTATTAAAGTTTTAAACAAGATCATGTCAGGTCAGGTCCCCAGGTCACTTGAAGTGACTTTACCTCCTAAAATGTTTGTGATCGTGCCAAAACTACAGTTTTGGTCGGACAGATTTGAAACTTGCAGGATATCATGAGGTCATGAGACCAAGTCGTTTGTCTCGTTTTTTTTTATAAATAAAATATCGGTGACCTAAGGTCAGGTAAATTTGCTGACCTCCCCATTATAAAAGAATGGGAAAATATACAAATGCTTACTATTCAACGAATCTGCATGGTATCAGGTCAATTATTTTAGAATCATGGTATTTTAGCTCATGATTGATGACCCAGGTGCAATTGGTGCTCAGTGACCCTGCAAAGTCATATGAGGTCATCTGAGGTCATCATCAATGTTTTGCTAATAACTAGTGATATAATAAATATAGAGACTAGTGGATGGCATCACTGTGTTTGGCTCGTCAAGCCACGTCGCCTTATATGCATCATGACCTACCTGGGTCACCGAATGACCTTGATCAGAGGTTACAATTTGAATTTGACCTAACTAGGTCACAAATAATATGGTACGATGTCCCTTGATGAGATAAACACGATGGTAGCAACGGTATTGCTCTATCTTTTTTTAAACAAATATTTGCGAAAAAAAAACAGTTTTGCCCAAATCAGACTTTTTTACCTTTCATGACTATGGAGCCCAAAATATTGACCTGAGGTCAAATTTGAGGACACCTATTTTGCGTTTTGGGCGATTGGGGCGTTTGGGGCGATTGGGGCGATTGGGGAGTTTGGGATAAATGGGTCTATGGCTTGTAAGAACACGGCTTTTCTGGTGATTTTTGGTATCACCAAATAATTTTATGAATTAATGTATAAGTATATGCTCTTATAATGCAATATTTATCGTTAGTCTGCTTTGAATATTCACATTCATGAGCAAATCTTGCAATTTTGGGTTGTGTTAGATCCTTCTACAAAACATACCGAAAACGCCCCAGAAGAGGCTAAAAAGTATACTAGATAATCAGCTTTGATTAAATAAAATACGCAATTGACAGTTAGTTAGGGCAACACTGAAGATATTAATGGCAAAGAAATAACGCGTGTCAAACTAGCTCACATTCACATTCACATTCGGAAACACATTCGCAGACCATTTGGATTTCCATGAAAATTGGCACACATATAGAGCATGACCTCTTTATTACGCTCATAAAACCTTAGTCGCACATTCAAAATCAAAGGATTTAGAGCAGGTCAGATAGGTATAAAATCAAACAGCGGACTATTCCGATTTGCATGAAAATTGGCACATTGGTAGAACATGGCCCACTTATCACGCTCATACAATCTTAGAGTCGCACATTAAAAATCAAAGGCTTTATATCAGGTCATAGGTTTAAGGTCAAACAGCGGACAGTTCGGATTTGCATGAAAATTGGCTCACATTCACATTCGGCAACACATTCGTGGACTATTCAGATTTGCATGACAATTAGCACACTGGTAGAAAATTACATCCTTATTACGCTCATAAAGTCTTAGAGTCGCACATTTAAAAGCAAAGAATTTAGAGCAGGTCAGATAGGTTTAAAGTCAAACAGCGGACTATTCCGATTTGCATGAAAATTGGCACATTTGTAGAGCATGACTGCCTTATCACGCTCATAAAATCTTAGAGTCGCACATTTAAAATTAAAGGATTTAGAGCAGGTCAGATAGGGTTAAAATCACCTTACTTAAAGATTTTGACCTTAAACATATGACCTGCTCTAAATCCTTCGATTTTGAATATGCGACTCTAATATTTTACAAGTGTGCTAGGGAGGTCATGCTCTACCTGTGTTCCAATTTGCATGCAAATCGGAAAAGTCCGCTGTGTGACCTTAAACCTATGACCTGCTCTAAATCCTTTGATTTTGAATGTGCGACTCTAATATTTGTTGAGCGTAATAAGAAGGTCATGTTTTATCTGTGTGTCAATTTTTATGCAAATAGGAATAGTCCGCTGTTTGACCTTAAACCTATTTATTTATTTATTTATTGTACATCATTGGTACTCATCCACAAGGATGTGGCTATTATGAGCCCTCGTCAGACATAGGTTCACATGTTCAGAATCACAACTGCTCAGAAATGGTAGATGAAAATGACCTGTATGTATGCACCTATGACCTGCCTATGACCTATGTATGTACCTATGACCTGCTCTAAATCCTTTGATTTTGAATGTGCGACTCTAAGATTGTATGAGCGTGATAAAGAGGTCATGCTCTATATGTGTGCTAATTTTCATGCACATCGGAATAGTTCGCTGTTTGACCTTAAACATATGACCTGCTTGCTCTAAATCCTTTGATTTTGAATGCGCGACTAAGATTTTATGAGCGTAACAAGGAGGTCATGCTCTACCTGTGTGCCAATTTGCATGCAAATCGGAATAGTCTGCTGTTTGACCTTAAACCTATGACCTGCTCTAAATCCTTTGATTTTGAATGTGCGACTCTAATATGTTATGCGTGTGATAAGGAGGTCATGCTCTACCTGTGTGCTAATTTACATGGAAATCCGAGTAGTCCGCGAATGTGTTTCCGAATGTGAATGTGAATGTGAGCTAGTTTGTCACACGTAAATAAATATAACATTATGATGAAAAACGCAATCGAATGTCAAAAACATAGACAGACCTTAATTCAACGTCGCTCTGTCCCGCTGAGATCGTCCAATTTAGAGCGGTAACTTCGTTGGTTTCCGAAAACCGCAACAATCCTTACGCATTTCGAATCACACCAAATGTTTTTGATTTGATTAATTCATTAACTGATGAATCTCACACAAAAACTGAAAAGACCTCAGAAAAAGCACGCATAAACCCATGAAACATGCGGGCTTTCTGCAGCCACTGGTACTGAAAACTCAAAAATGGCTGCTTTTTTTTCCCGGACCGGCCTATAGCCATATTCCGGGTGGGGAGTGACATCTGGCAATTTGCCAGGAAAAGAGTTACGTTATCCGGTTTATGTGACCCGGAGCAAACTAGGGACTAGGGCAGCTATTTTACGTTACTAGTTACGTTAACCGGTTTATTTGTACCCGGAAAAATTATTTGTTCAAAGTAAATATAATATCTAACATTACGTTAAGTATTTCGTTCAAGGTCAAATATAATATCTAGCATTACGTTAAGTATTTCGTTCAAGGTCAAAAATAGTATCTAGCATTACGTTAAGTATTTCGTTCAAAGTCAAAAATAAGTCAAACACGAGACACACATGCATACATATTTTTATTACAATACACTTGTACAGTGTCAGTGTTGATGGAGCCGTGGCGGTGCCGTCATTGCCACAACGGGAGACTGTTGCCAGTCTCCCTGGCTCCGGCGCCTCGGCGAGACCTGGTTGTGGGGTGTATTTAGCTGGGCGAAAAGTCCTGAATAATAAAAAACCCAGCGTCTAGACAAAGGGGAAAAAACCTGCGCGGTGGGCCAAAAATGCGCAAGGCCAAAAACCCCTGTTATATTTGATTAGCTAATCGTGTTTGGTAGAGATAATCTAAGAGGAGACCTATCAATTCAGGATAACTATCACCTAACAGTGTTTGAAGATTTAATGTGATGCCATTTTGTTGTGTGTAATTAATAATGTTCTGTCGTTTATCGTTGTGTACTGGGCAAGTAATAAGTAAGTGCTTGATTGTGTAGCGCGGATAACCTGGGCAATGTTGGCAATTTGGTGGCGGGAGATTCTCCATAATATAATAATGAGTAATTTTTGTATGACCGAGACGGAGGCGCGCCAAAATTACCTCCTTCTCTCTACAATTCTGGTGACTAGATATAAAATGTTGGACTTTTGGCTTGATTGGATAAAGATGAAAATGCGGAGCGGCGTCCCACTCGCTCTGGCGCAGTACGCTAAGTTGAGAATTAATATAATTTAACACGTCTGATACTGGGCTTGGAAGTTGGTTTACTGAAGGTAATTCTAGGCTCAATTTCGCAAGTCTGTCGGCTTCCTCGTTTCCCGGGATACCTGCGTGTCCTGGGATCCAGAGGAATTTAATACTATTGTTTTTACTGTTTAAATACTTGATTTAAACAGTAAAACAGTCTGATTTTAAATACTATCGGGTTTCTACATTCACTAATCGAGGAAATAGCCGTGAGCGAGGCGGACGAGTCTGTGCAAATGACTACTTCCTTAAGTTTTTCTTTTCTGACGTATATTAATGCTAATAAAATGGCTGACAATTCCGCTGTGTATACGCTATTTATGTCGGGAAGTCTAAAGTTATTGCTAACTGTGTTTGTGTAGAATGCACCACCGGTTCGGCCTTCGCCCCGTGAACCGTCTGTGTATATGTATGTGTATGTGTTGTGTTGTGATTTGTGTTCGTGGAAGAGTGAGAGTGTTTCTGACGCGGTGACTGTGTTTTTGTTGTGTGTGAAGAGGCGGTGTGTGTTGTGTCGAGCCAGTGAGGTGTGAGTGGTGGCGTTGGCATTGTGGTGATGTGAGCGATGTTGAATAGTGTGAGTGTTTGTCTGATTCTGTGACTGATAAGCGGGTGTCGTTTTTGTAGTAGTGTTTGTCGTCTAGTGGGTGCGGGGTGATTTAAAATGTGGAATGTTGGGCGTGTGGGGTGTGAACTTGCTCTGGCGTAGAATCTAAGTAGTGCGTATTTGCGTCGGCGGCAGAGTGTGGGAATGTTAGTGTCGATGTGTAAGTTTGTGGTGTTGGTGGTGCGGCAGGCTCCAGTCACGATGCGCAAGGCAGCGTTTTGGACAGTTTGCAATTTTTTAATTTGTTTGGAACATATGTCATCAAATAAGAATGCGTTATAATCCAGTACTGGGCGTATCAGGGAAGTATATAGTTGGAGGAGAGTGGCCCGATCTGCGCCCCACTCTCGACCAGCCAATGACTTCATAATATTAATTCGTCGCGTACATCTCTGCACTAAATCATTGAAGTGTGGGATGAACGAGAGACGTGTGTTATTCCCAGATACTTGAATGATTTGACGAAAGGGATAGTTTGATTGTTATATTTTAATGGAATGTAGGGTTCCACATATGCAGGTTTCTTTGAAAAAATTAGAGATGCAGATTTACTTGGAGAAATTTCCAGACCCCATTGGTCGCACCATACTTTTATATCAATGAGTACTAGTTGTAACATTTTGCTGGCTTGATCGACACTCGGGTGCGAGAACCACACCGCCAGGTCATCAGCGTACATTGAAAATTTGAGACCTTTGTCGATCTTATTAATATTACTGAAGATGTCGTTAATCATAATTAAAAATAGGGTCGGGGAGAGGACCGATCCCTGTGGGACACCGTGGTCCTGATTTTGATTTGGAGAATATGTGTTGCCGCACCTTACATTAAAAGTTCTATTTTCTAAAAAGTTTTGGATAAATTTGGCGAGTCGACCTCGAATTCCGGCCTTATGGACCTTTACTAGAAGTGCGGTTTTGTTGACTCTGTCAAACGCAGCTCTCAAATCAAGAAAGAGGGCAACTGTGACCTCTCTCCCTCGAAAGCCGCGCTGGACAGAGTCGATAAGACCAACTAAATTGTCCGCAGTGGAGCGACCAGGTCGAAAACCACTTTGGTGTGGGGAAAGTAAATTATTTGATTCAATGTATGTCCTGATGCGTCCATTAACCATGCGTTCGAATAGTTTACATGCACAACTAGTTAGAGAAATAGGGCGATAGCTAGCGGGAGAAGATTTGGGTTTGCGAGGTTTAATTATAGGAATTAGCGTACTATTATTTGCCAAGATTCAGGGAAAGTGCCATCAAACCACATGGTGTTGAAGGCTGTTAGTAAGTTGGTGAGACCAGTCTCTGTCAAGTTTTTAAAGAAAGAGTAATCAATTTGATCTGGCCCTACAGAAGTTTTACCACATTTACCGATAGCATACGTTAACTCGGAGTTGGTAAAAGGAGAGTTGTAGATTTCTACGTTATTAGAGTCAAAGCTAATAGATTGAAATTGATCGTTAAGTTGGTTAGTAAAAGTTGGTGTACATTGTTGGGTTGATGATATGCTAGCGTAGTGTTGTGCAAATTGTGTCGCCACCTCTAGGGGAAGCGTATAAGATGTGTTGTGTATTTGTAAGTGTGGGATTTTGTATGGCGGTGGTCTTTTATTTGAAAACGATTTAATTAATGTCCAAATTTTTGAGAGGGAGGTAAATCGATTAAAGGTAGATGAGAATTCCTGCCAAGATTCTTTTTTTGCTTTGTCAATGATTGTTTTAGCCAAAGAGCGGGTTTTCCGTACTTCGTGCTCGTTTTCTGCAGTTATACAAGATTGAAATTTTCGAAATGCTCTTTTCCGGAGGGCAACAGCTCTTTGGCATTCTGTGTTCCACCACGGGGCAGTACGCTGCCTCGGGTGGTGTTGTGTGTGTGTGCGTGTGTGTGGGATGTGCTGGTGTGCTGATGCGAGAATAGTGTTTAAAAATGTGTTAATGTCGGTCTGGGAGTCTGCGGGGTGACTAGTGTCAATGTGTTTTTGAAAGGAGGACCAGTCGGCTTTGCGAAGGTTCCATCTAGGCAGAGAGTAAAAATTAGTCTGTCCTGAAGGGACTTGGAGTTCTAAGTGAATTGGGAAATGATCGCTAAAAAGAGGGTCAGATTGTGCGTTAAATGTAAAAAGAGTCGCGATGCGTGGTGTGGCGAAGGCGAGATCGATGGCGCTGTAAGTCACCTCGCCTCCTGAGTGGTGTACGTGTGTGGGCGATTGGTCGTTAAGGAAGACCAAATTATGCCGGTCCAGTAGGTCCAGCATAATTTGGCCTCGAAGAGAGTTCCGAAGGCAGCCCCACGCCCGACTATGCGCGTTGAAATCGCCCATAATCAGACATGGGGTGTTAATATTTGTAATAAGCTGAGAAAAAGAATCAATGTCTATGTCCTCCGTAGGACGGAAATAAATTGAGATGAGAGTTATTTCTAGCTGAGCGATTTTAATATTAACGCCGACTGCGTCTAAGGTTGTTTGAAGGTCGATTTGATGATGCAAAAGTTGGTTTGAAATAAGCAAAGCCGAGCCGCCTCGGCGCGGTGATGCATTTACGTTGTTTGTATAAAGGCTATAACCGTAGATTTTAAGAGTATAATTGTTAAAGTCGGCGTCAATAAAATGGGTTTCCTGAACAGCGGCTACTAACGGATTATTATTTAAGACGTAATGTTTGAATTGCCCCCAATGGGATATTAAAAATCTAACATTCCATTGGAGGACAAATTCTGACTGGTTATTATTCATTTTTAGTCGCTGCTGTCCGGGCCGCGCCCTGCGGTCGCTCGGGTGTGCCTGGGTATGCGGGGCTTCGACCGTGACCGGGACCGGGCTGGCGGGGAGGGGGTCGGGCTCTCCTCAGTGGCCCGGGGGCGGGAGTGGGAGGAGGGGCGGGAGTGGGAGGAGGGGCGGGGTCGGGAGGAGGGGCGGGAGTGGGAGGAGGGGCGGGAGAGGGAGGAGGGGTGGGGTTGGGAGGAGGGGCGGGAGTGGGAGGAGGGACGGGAGTGGGAGGAGGGGCGGGAGAGGGAGGAGGGGCGGGAGCGCTGGTTCTGGCCGGCCTTCAGGGCGGCGGTCCGCAGGAGGGACTCGTCGTCGGACGACAGTTCCGAATAACGACGGGTGGTCTCCCGGCGGGGGGAGGGTCCGTCCGAGGGAGCCGGGGTGGACTCGGCTGAGCGGCGGGGCGGGTCGGGCATGGGCGGGTAGCCGTGCCTGGCGGGTCGGGGTCGGGGCAGGTCTGGCTGGGCAGCCTGCTGGTATGGGGTTGCCTGGGGCGGGGCTTGCGGACCGGTGGTCCGGTGGGGCGGGTCCTTGGCCAGCGGCGGCCAGGCGGCGGGGTTCAAGTTTGGGGAGAGCGTCGGGGGGGGGGGGGGGAAGCGGGCCTCTGTCGGTGTCCGTTCTCCGCCTCCACGAACGCCACCTGAGCCGGGCAGCGCCGATACCAGGCGGCGTGGGCGTCGCCGCATCCGGCGCAGCACTTAGCTGCGGCGGTGCACCCGTCTGTCGGGTGTTGCCCGGCACACCGACCACACGTGTGGCTGTGTGCCTGGCAGACGCCGTCGGTGTGGCCGAATCGCCAACACTTTCGGCACTGCCGGGGGGGGGGGGCGGATCCAAGGGCGTACGTCTACCCGAAGGTAGCCGCAGTACACCTGGCTGGGCAATGCTAGCCCGCCGAACCTCAGGCGTACCAGTGGGTTGGGCTGCTCTTGCCTCTGGGGCCTGAGCCGCACCACCTCCACTACGCCCTGCGGCTCGAGCTCCCAGAGGATCTCCTCCTCCGAGAGGCTAGCCACCTCAGGGCACCACATGAGGCCCTCCACCGAGTTTAGGTGGATGGGGGCCTCGACGTTCACCGCTACACCGATGAACGACGTGGTTGCCAGCAGGGGGACGTTCTGCTGTCCAGACAGGGTCTGGATCAGGAGAGCTCCTGACCGGATCATCCTGGCCTTTCCCACGTCCCCGCCACAGGTCGACCGTATCCAGCGCCTTATGGCGAAGGGGTTGGTCGACCCAAACGGAGCACCGTCGTCCCGCTTCATTAGCAGGAACGCCGGGCCGTCGGGGGTGCATGAGTCGGGCGGGAGCCTGGCCCCTGGACGGGGCGGGCTGGGCCCCTGAAGGGGGCGGGGCCCCTGAAGGGGGCGGGGAGGGGGGCCGTCCAGGGGGACGCGCGGTCGCGCGCCGGAAGACCCCAGAGGGGGGTCGGGCGGGTCGGGGGGGGGGCGGGGTTCCGGGGGGGGGGGGGGGGGGGGGTAGCCATCGTCGTGGCTCAGGGATAGGATAGGGGCTAACTGTTTACGTTAACTTGCCACACACGACAGAACGTGTTGGCAACTGCAAATTAACTTCCCAAGACTGGAGGGGACCTACGCCGTGGAGGAGGCCTATTGCCAATAAAAAAATTGTAGCTAATGAATCTACCTACATAAAAATATCTAAAGACTACCTATCTAAAGGGTCTAACAACCCTGCCACACGCACGTGGACAGGGTTCCGCACCCGGAAGCGGTGGAGGGCTGGAGCAGGCTGGCTGGAGGCGTCCACAGGTCCGATGTCGATGAAAGGATGAAAATGGCTGCTCTAGATCGAACGGACGCCATTGCTAGGCGCAGTCCACGGCTCTGCGCATGCGCAACGTGACGTCAGGCGACCGGCCGGCTGGTCGCCATAGTGACCAGCCGGCCGGCGTCGGAGCCACGTGTGCAACGTGACGTCAGGCGACCGGCCGTCCCGTCGCCATGGTGACCGGGCGGCAGCGGCTGCGCAGAGCCAGCGCAGAGCCGGAGCCAGCATTCCCGTCATATTACAACAAATGATCAAAACGAAATCGCTAATTATCATTAATCCTTGCTTTTAAAATTGAATATGATTGAAAATGTGAATGGACTGTTTCATTGAATCTAGTTTTCATCTAGTTTTCGTTGAAATAAGCTATTATTCCTGAAAACCATGTCGTTGCAAAATATGACCATTTCCCGAACCAGCCACTTCCGGGATTCGAGCAAGATGGCGTCGCACAAACACCCCAGCCGTCTGGCAACACCAGAGCTAGTTTAAGATTAAATTGTTAATTTTAAGTAAACTATGGTGTTATCATTATAATGGAATTTCCAAAAAATGCATGAATTCACAAAGTTGCGATTGATACCAAAAATCACCTGGAAAAGCCGTATTCTTACGAGCTATAGACCCATTTACCCCAAACCCCCAATCGCCCCAAACGCAAAATCCTTCGTGAAAACGGCTAATGGCGGGTTAAACCAAGTACATGACTAATTAATGAAAGTCATGTCATATTAATTTGAACCTTCCTGCAAGTAACACCAATAAAGTAAAAAAATTGTAGGCATTTTTAAACTGATGTATATTTCATGTAGGTATAGATGTCATTTTCAAGCTAAACTTGGAAATTTAGCCACACGTCCATTCTGTCTGTCATCTGTCAACAAAATTAACACGCCCTTGACTGGGGTCTTAGCCGAACGCCATTGACTGGGGGGGGGGGGGGGGGGGGTCTTCCGAACCAATGCTCGCAGCAAGACGCGCAAGGCAGCATTCGAAAGCTCTCAATGAAAGACATGTAAAGCATTCTCAAAAGGTTAACATTGAGGTCACATGTCAGGTCACGATCAGGTCAAAAGCCCATATCGAGATATTTGAGTGTATGGGACATATCACATAGGAACTATCCATTCAAAACCTTCGATTGCGACTATGATCACCCAAAGTGCTCTCAAAGGTATAATACACATCTCGCATGAGCTAAAGTAAGATTTTTGGCAAAAGTTAAGGTCAAGGTCAATGTCACAGAAGGTCACCATGTGCAAAATATATACGAAAGATATGCGACATATGTGTTATGTGCTGTTACACGTTTAATTCGATAGTGATATGCATTTTACCACCTGATTTCATTTAAGTGAAGTTAGTGTCAAAATCGTGTCAATGTCAGGTCACACAAGGTCAAAATTTGAAATTGATAAATAAAAATAAAAAAGCATGTTTCTGGACCAGTTTTACCTAAAAAATGCGGCAGTGACGTTCATTTGTTTCGCAGCTGGTCATAAATAACCAACAAACAATACAAAAAATGAAATGAGTTACCCATACTTTAGAATCCATTAAAAATGATGATATTTTGTTACAATTTTGCTTAGGAATTGCCCATATGTGGTTTTCTAATATTTAACACGGTTTGTAATATCTTTGACAAATTTGAATTTGAGGGCATTAAACAAAATAGTTTTTGTTAATTTTTGGCGGTTAAAAAACAAAATGTTCAAAACTCCGAGATAGCCATCTTGTTGCCCATGTCATAATTTATCTTTCGATGTTTTTTATTGCATTTTATCCAAATATGGCCTTTGTACGGTCTTATTAAATTTTGGCTGATTTTTTCGTCCAACTCGTGTGTATGTAGTGACATGACTAAATTTGCTACATCTCAACAACGTTTTGACGAAATTGCTTCATTTTTGCATAGCAAATGTACAATTTAAAAAGGATACTTAAAGTTTGACTTCGATAGCGTTATTGGTTCTGAGCTATTGCGAAACTTCGTCAGGGGGGGGGGGGGGGGGGGTAAACGACCCCCAGTCAATGGCGGTTAATAACAATGTATAATTTGGCTGTTTATCAATCATCTCAATGCAATTGTATGAATGCACAACTATTTATTTTATAAATATTACTGCCCGTTGGAGCGATATCAATGGACTATGGAAAAACAAGAGTGTGACTGTTCGTGGACAAGAACAGGTGAAATGAAAATAAGTCATCTCAAGCCTGCCCCCCCCCCCTCACAGTCAAATTTCCTTAGACGAGTCCCTGACTTACCCCTAATGGACTTGTAGTATTGCCGTTGCACGGTAAGATTGGCGGGTTGAGCAGTTTAAATGGCGTCACATCGGTGGAATCCGTGCCGTAGACGTAGTCGATCGCGAAGGGAGCGTAATCATTGTGTCCCATGAAGTCGTACAACCTGAAGCATAGCAACGACATTTTGATGTAAGATTTTTCTGCGAAGGCAGTTATTCATGATAAACCAGACCCTGGCAAGGAGTTGGTTATAATTTAGGTACATGAATCTTAATCAAATAGTTTTAAGTAAGAATATTACGTTATGTTATTATGGCATCATTTAATTTCATCATAATATTATTTTTAATACGAATGTTACTATAATGGAATTTAACTTCTCTAGCATATACAACGTTTTACTGTAGATTTGATGACTGTTGATGTCAGACTGTTTCGAGACTGTTGAAGTCCATAATCCTGCTACATTACTGACAATAAAGAAATCAGCTCAGGAGTTGTTACCACGATGCATTGCAGCCGTCGATTCTGGACAGATCTGTAGCTGCAGTCAGCAGGGTGGCTCACCGTTCCGGCGTGCATGCATACGAGCCCCACTCGCCACACATGGTGCCGAACGCCGGAGAGTTGGTCTGTGCGTTCTGCACGCCGGCGCAGCTGTCGTACACGCCATTGGTGTAGTTTTCGTGAATGTAGTACGAGACTCTGACCAGATACTCTTCCCCTGCCGAGTCGAATGGTGGAAATCAGTCAGAAGACTGTTGGTTAGACTGCTTCAAAATGGACGAAATTACTCACCCGAAGTTCTACCACTTGGATTCTTGATCCATTGCTCTTCCTGATTTCAAAACAGTTTTGTTTCAGATCTAGATTGTTCAAAATCAAAACTCTTATTTTTTTGGGCATCGGAAACTGAGTGCCCTTCTCTCTGTTGTATTCTGTTATCCGGGTAGCCCCCCAAAAACGCGCCGAGTTTCGAGGCTTACCAATTTGTCGGGGTAATAGATATGGAGGTGACACTTGGTACGCATACAAAACAATTGATTTTGCGTCAGGCAAAACAGTTTCATATCAATAGAATATTCAGTTTCGATGTTATAAGACATTATCTAAACCCTTTCAAAAAACGTTTTTTTACTATTTTTCCACGCGTGAACGATCGGACCACCTTCAGGCCAGACCACCGCCAACAAACGCGACTTCCACTATCCGATACAGGCGCGGATGAGCTCCACCTCCACTGCACATCCCCGCCAGTATCGGACAGTGGAAGTCGCGTTTGTTGGCGGTGGTCCGGGCTGAAGGTGATCCGATGGTTCACGCGTGGAAAAACGTCAAAACCCCGTTTTTTAAAGGGTTTGGATAATGTTTTATAACATCGAAACTAAATATCCGACTCATATGAAACTTTTTGCTTAACGCCGAATCGATTGTTTTGTATGCGTACCAAGTGTCAACTTCATATCTATTACCCAAACAAATTGGTAAGCCTCGAAACCCGGCGTTTTTTTTTTGGGGGGGGGGGGGGGGGGGGGCTACCCGGATAACAGAATACAATAGAGGGAAGGGTATGCAGTTTCCAATGCCAAAAGATAAGGGTTTGGATTTTTAACGAAACAAAAACTGTTTTGAAATCAGGAAGAGCAATGGGTCAAAAATCCAAGTGGTAGAACTTTGGGTGAGTAACTTCGTCCATTTTGAAACAGTCTAAGACTGTTTTTATATTTCCAGACAGGTCAGAACGTTTCACATCTATACAAGTGTCATTTTGGGCGGAATAAAACTATTTGTAGCATTACACCATAAGTAGCACAAGGTCGAGTTGAATGATCTATCTATAGTTCGACTGATTTCAACATTAATACAGAGATGTTGAAAAATTGTTCTGAAATATCATTATTTGTTGGTAAAAATGATCAATTGACAATTGGTATATTCGGTATGCACGCACACATCGTCAAAAGAGTAGGAATGGAAATATTTAAGGAAATTAAATTTTCGCCTTTTGAAGCGTAAGTAGGATATTATCACTTACAAAATAAAATATACCATGACAAATCTATCCTACTTTAAAAAAATGAAGAAAATAGCGCTGACCGAAGTTAAAACTCCCACTACTGTATTATATGAGTGATCTTCTGCAGGCGTTATTTGGCGCCAGGATATGGAAGCACGTATCAGCACAGGTCAACACTCATCACTTTTACACGCGTACTGCCGGGGGTTCGCGCCAACCACGAACTGCCGGGGAGGGGGTTGATTCTCCCCCCCTAAGATCTCGAAAACCTCGCAGCGTAGCGACAAGCGGAAAACGACGTTAGATAGCTCGATACAAGTTCTATCGAAAGATTATCGTTTTTTTAGGTTAGTACAATATTGAGGTCACCAGAGGTCACCAAAGGTCAAATGTCGGCTATATATGAGTGTCCTTGATGAAACCGTCTGTATCTCAATAACTCAAAGACGACGCGCGGAAAAAGTGATCGAAAGGAAATTGAATTTGTTGTCGCTAATGTTTAATCAGAATTTACCTAAGGTCAATAGTTTGGTCAGCAGAAGCCATTGCATTTGAAGCATTCTAAAAATTGCCTATTTGTTTTTAAGGAATAACTTTTGAAAGTAGCATGATAAAGTAAAACAGATTTGACCATTGCGTTTGCCTCGTCGAGACGATCGGGGACTATAGACGATCGTCGAGACGATCGGGGACTATAGCCCCCTCGGGCAATCTGAGAGCAAAGCAACCATTGACATATACTGGGGAGGTCACGAAATGGATCTGACCTTAGGTCACCAATATACAAATAGAGATAAAAGAATTGTAGCTACTTATCACCTGATGAAATCCTGTGAGTTTCAAACCGTTTGGTCAATCACTTTGGCTGTGGCGCGACCGCAAACGTTTTTGGAGGTGGGGTCACTTGACTTGACCTGGTGACCTGACGTGAGGTGACCCAAAGAAGAAAAAAATCACACCACGTGGGTAACTGATGTCCAAACAGCAGTTCCAAATTTGGCAGCGCTGCGCGACGCCTAGTTGTCGCTATTTATGAAGAACGGATGAGAGGGGAGAATCAATACTGGGGTATATTCCATAACGCGACTTACTGGGGGGGGGGGGGGGCTATTCCCCCCTCGGATCTCCAGCACTACTGGACCGATTGTAAAAATTAACGCGGTATTCGATAGCCCTGAAAATGTATTGAGGGAAACCTAACATTGTTAACCTCGGGATCACTGATGACGTCACAGGTCAGGTCAAGTACACAATGTTTGATCGTGTCAAAAGGTCTCGATGGATGTAATTGTCCCGCAAAATTTCGATATTCAACGCATAAGCAGTCGATAAATCGGTATGATTCGTGTGTCTCACAGTTCTAAGTACCATTCTAAGCTGTTTATGACCTTGGATCAGGTCAAGGTCATCCGTGGTCACGAGGTCAAACTGCAGATTACGGTCATTAGACGTTGTAATTTGTAACACATGTTTATGGGTTTGTTTTTCGTCTAGAACGCGAAATGGACCTTAGCACATTGTTTGTTTGATATAAATAGAAGAAAAAACAAAAACGGAAATGCGTTTTTTATGAATAGTAATGCTGTGAGAGGTGGTCGATTTTTGTCATTTAAAGGTCATAAGTCAGTCATTTTTGAAGATATCGACTTTAAATTTGGTACACATATTTCACCGAACACGTCTCGATCACATATATTCCGGTTTTTGGATAAATGTGATTTTTTTCTCAAATATTGTAAACAAGAGAGAAGTATTTGGATTTCTCAAAATTTTGAATAGAAAACTCAAAAATTCGAGCTGGCAGTTTGATAGCCCGATCTATTATCGGAAATTTGATTTAAGACAATTTTATTTATCTCGAACATTGTACCTTTGACAGCGTTTTCCGCAAACCATCATTTTTCAACAAAAACCGAAGAACATGACGTCACTCTGACGTCATTCCCGGTTGACCTATCATAACCTCATCTTTTTCCTTTGGCCAACATGTGTAGAAATGATGTGAGAGAAGGTAATACAAGATTGGTGACGATACTGGTGTTGGTTTAGGAGGTATTGCAAAGTAACGGGAGGGGGGGGGGGGAAATACCCCCCAGTAAGTCGTGGGTTAGGCATCTTAACCCGTGCCCCGCTGGGTCTCCAGACGAACGCGCCCTGCTGGGAGGGGGGGGGGGGAGGGGGGAGTCAATTCGACCTCCCCCTCGTATCTTCCGAACCAATGACCGCAGCGGGACACGCAAGGCGATGATCGAAAGCTCTCAAGGATGCCAATATGATGCATACCAGAGATTCTCAAAATAAGGTCACATTTCAGGTCACGATCAGATCAAACGTCAACATTCTCTGACGTCATTCCCGGTTGACCTCCGCCCCTGTAGCTCAGTTGGGAGAGCGCCGGACTTCTGACCTCACCCGGTAGTGACAGCCTGGGTTCGAGTCGCTTCGGTGCTCGTTATTTGCCCCTGACTGGGATGGCATGTGGCCGGTGGCAGCGGTCACACTCAAGGTCAGTTGACGTCAGAGGGCGGGGCGGACCGTGTCCAGGTATGTCGGGCACGTACAACTTTCGCTTCTAAATTCTGCCGGACGCCAGGAATTGCTTGATCGGGTGGAGGGGTCAGGGCCTGCGCAACAAGCTATGCTTAACGCGGGGCCTGACCTCGGAAATCCATCCATTCAAAAACATTCGGACAAAAACAAAATGAGGTATTTGAGTTTTTGGGCCATACTACCCATCCAAAGCCTTAGATTGCGACTATTATCGCACAAGGTGCTCTCAAATGTATAAAGAAAGTTTCTCCCGTATAAGCGAAAGGTTAACCCGCGAGTTACTGGAGGGGGGTTATTTTTTGCCCCCCCCTCCCGTTATTTTGCAATAACTCCTAAACCAACACCCGTATCGTCACCAAACTTGCAGTAACTTCTCTCACATCAATTCTACACATGTTGGCAAAATTAAAAAGATAAGGCTATGATAGCTCAATCGGGAATGACGTCAGAGTGACGTCACGTTCTTCGGTTTTTGTTGCAAAATAATGATTTTCGGAAAACGCTGTCAAAGGTACGATATTTGAGATAAACTAAATTGTTTTAAATCAAATTACTGACAATAGACCGGGCTATCAAACTGCTATCTCGGATTTTTGAGTTTTTTTTACAATTCAAAATTTTGAGAAATCCAGACATTTTTTTTTAAACAAAATTTTCAAGAAAAAATCAGAATTATCCAAAAACCGGAATATATGTGATCGAGACTTATGTGGTGAATATGTGTACCAAATTTAAAGTCGATATCTTTAAAAATGACCGAGTTATGACCTTTAAATGACAAAAATCGACCACTTCTCACAGGATTACTATGACAAAAAACGCATTTCCATTTTTGCTTTTTACTTCTATTTATATGGAACAAACAATGTTCTAAGGTCATTTTTCGCGTTCTAGACGAAAAACAAACCCATAAACATGTGTTACAACGCCTAATTACCGTAATCTGCAGTTTGACCTCGTGACCTCGAATGACCTTGACCTGACCCAAGGTTATAAACAGCTTAGAAAGGTACTTAGAAGTGTCAGACACACGAATCATACTGATTTATCAACGGCTTATGCGTTTAATATAGCAATTTTGCGCGACAATTCCATCCATAGAGACCTTTTGACACGGTCAAACATTTTGTACTTGACCTGACCTGTGACGTCATCGGTGACCGCGAGGTCAACAATATTATGTTTCCCTTGATAAATTTCCCAGGGCTATCGAATGCCGTTTGAATTTTTACATTCAGCCCAGTAGTTCCGGAGATCAGAGGGGGGGGGGGGCAAAAAATAGCCCCCCCCCAGTAGGTCGCGTTATGAAATATACCCCAGTAACTCGCGGGTTAATTGTATGCAAAGGTCAAGGTCAAGGTCAGGTCACACAAGGTCACAGGTCTACGAAACCCATGCGACACATGTTGTATGGGTTATTTTACACGTATATTTCGATAGTAGCAGCCATTTTTGCAACCTGACCCCATATAATGGCCATCAGGTCAAGGTAAGGTCACACTAAGGACACAAATTGAAGTTGAATAATCTTATTCAAAAAGGTTTGTTTCTGGAGCAAATTTGTCTCAGAAATACAGCGGTGGTATTATTTGTCTGTATCTGGTCAATAAAAGCCAAAAAACGTAACTTCAAAAAATGACCTCATGAGTTACTTATATTTAGGGAGCCATAAGTCAGTCAAAAACAAAGATATTGCTTTGAAATTTGGTTTGAGTATCTTCCATACTTGGTTCTCTAACCTTTATTCCGATTTGTTAAATATCTTTAAAAAAATGATTTTGCGGAAATTTTCCCCCAAAAAATAATGGTTCTTTGAATTTATTGGGGTTAAACCCCAAATTTGGTAAATCTGAGACAGCCATTGTAAATAAAATGTCATTTCCTTTCTTTTGACTTTTCATTTGCATCAAAACTCTATTTTCTACAAATTTTCAAACATTTATCGTTTTTCCACCAAAAATGACATGACATGACGTCATTGAAACGTCATTTTCTTCCAAAGTACTAGCCGTTTTCACGAAGGATTATTGCGCTGAGAAGATTCTAGAAAGTGTCTGAGAAGTTTTAGTATAGAAGTCTTAGTATATTATACATTCCAAGAAATAAATGACTGATTTAGGCGATATTATCACTATTCAATAGTTAGGGAAACATGTATTGAGCTCATAACCAGTTTATGATACAAAATTGACCGTTTTTAACGAACATTGGGTCTAGAGTCCATTCGTTCAGTTTAGCATACCGTCATACTAGTTACTAAATCTGGCAGCGTCATAGATCACAGGTCTGTCTGTGCATGCACAGTGATGTGCCAGCATCGATTCGCCGCCGCTTGCAACACGCGTATCACATGACAAAGCCAAGCCGTACAGGCCGGCCGCCGGATTGGGCCGGATTGGGCGAGTTCATTGCGACCAAAAGTGTCACACGGCACTGAATTGCGGCCAATAGCGTCACACGCCACAGAAGTTTTCTGAACCGTTTTGAAGTTTTGACAAGTCTCAGTTGGTGGAGATCTGGCATTACAACTGACCTATCAATGCTTATCTTGCTAATTACCACCAAACCGCGATTTTGTAACATTATGTTCTTGCCAACATATTACAAAATTCTGAGGGACATTTCAAGCAAAAATTCGCATGTAAAAGTTGTGTAGTTAAAGAATGGATTGTCGAACTAAGACTTATATACCAAAACTTGCTATAACTTTCCAGAATCTTGCAGCGCAATAATCCTTCGTGAAAACGGCTACTATCTCAATTACAGTAAAGTTTTGTGAGAAGACGTAGAATGGATGCAGCATAAGGTACTGCAAGTTTGACGTCGCTATCGCTCATAGTTTTCAAGTTATTCAGAAAATCCGGCAGGGGGGGGGGGGGGGGGGGGTAAAATAGATCCCCCATCCCCCAGCGGGGCGTGGATTAACCCGCCATTGGCGGGGGGGGGGGGGGGCGTTTTTCGCCCCCCCCTGACGAACTTTCGCAATAGCTCAGAAACTAATAGCGCTATCGACTTGAAACTTCCGGTACCTTCTCCTACATCAATGATACGTTTTATGTGCGAAAATGAAGAAAAAACGTCGAATGTTTTCGAAATATAGCGAATTTAGTGACGTCACTACACACGAGTTTGACACAAAAATCAGCTAAACTTTAGCAGACCGTACAAATGCCATATATGAAGCAAAATGCAATAAAAAATTCCAAAAGATAAACAATGGCAAGGGCTACAAAATGGCGATCTCGGATTTTTGAACATTTTGTTTTTTCACCCCCAATTTTTTTTGTTTTTTTTGGTTTTAAATGCCCTCTAAAACTACATTTTCAAACATTTTAAAAAGCCGGAAGATATATCAAAGAACCACTTATGGACAATACCCAAACCAAATTTAAAAGCAAAACCTTTATCTTTGACTGACTTATCGCTCCCTAAGTATGAGTAACTAATTACGTCATATTTTGCAATTGCGTTTTTTTGTGCTTTTAGTGATACAAACAGATACAAACAAATAAATGCAGCATTGTATTTCTGAGACAAAACTGGTCTAGACACATGTCTCTTTTATTTATATTGATAAATATCAAATTTTGACATTATTTGACCTGACCTTGACCTTATATAGTGTCAGATTGTAAAAATGACTGCTACTGTCGAATTATGCGTGTAAAATAACCCATAAAACATGTGTTGCATGGCTTTCGTAGACCTGTGACCTTTTGTGACCTGACCTTAACCTTGACCTTCGCTTACAATTTCACTTTTGCTTATGCGAGATATGTATTATACATTTGAGAGCACTTTATGCGATAATAGTCGCAATCTAAGGCTTTGGATGGAAAGTATGGCCCAAAAACTCAAATATCTCAATTTGATCTTTAACCTGGCCGTGACCAGACATGTGACTTTATTTGGAAAATATCATGTATGCTTCGGATGCGTCTTATTGAGAGCTTTCGATTGCGGCCTTGTGCGTCTCGTTGCGCTTATTTGTTCGGAGGATAACCAGAAGGGGGGGGGGGGGGGCGAAAAACGCCCCCCCCCCAGCTAATGGCGTTCGGCTGAGACCCCAGCCAATGCCGGGCTAAAGGGAATGTTTCACCGTTCTGAAAGTTGTCAAATATACGCTGGTTGTAGTCGAAAATATGAAGTAAGTGTTGCTGAAAACGATGGTGATATTTTTATCACGAAAAGTCACTTAACTTTATACAAATTAAGTTGTTAAATTTGGTATGACGTCATTATTGAGCTATGGAGAGCTATAGAGGAAGGAAACTTAACACTGCCAAATGTATGGCACCATGGGCGGGGGTTGATCCGGGGGTGGAGGGGGGGGGGGCAAGGGGGCATGCTCTCCCCCAAAGGTCCTGCAACTATGATTTCCCCCCAAACAAACGGTCGGACGTACAGTTGTAGACATTGCCTTTGTAGCAGTCAAAATCCAGCTATCCACATTGCAAAAACTTGACAATTTCGCGCAGCTTCGCGGCATGACACACAATTCGCAATTGCTTACACAAATTTGGAAAATGGGAAAATTAATTCATTAAGTGTCTGGCAGAGTCTCTCCTTGGCGGTACCTAATTGCTAGCCCTAGGGCCCAGCCTTCATACAATATTAACTTTCAAGCGGGCTAAATGTTGAGCTAGTCTGCCGAGTTCCGAAAAAAGGCGACGCGAACGCAAATACGCGGACATCGGCACCCGGAAGCTGCTCCAGCGGTGCCCAACTTGCTGGACCGAAGAGCTAATAGTAAGACCAAGCCAGGACCATCTCCCCAAGGGCGGCCCAAGCCATCTCGCCCCAGGCTCCTCCAGATCCACAGGGACCATTTATGCGCCGAAACGTCGTTCTGCCTCTTGCTGCTTTCAAACCATTTGCACTATTACCAGGGTTGTGTTACAGTTCGGTACATATGTATACAGTTATTATTATCATATGTACTATTGAGCGCTGACTGCCATAAGCGGTGGAACGGGGGGGGGGGGGGGGGGGGGGGCACCGGGGCACCGTGCCCCCTGGAACTTGCAAAGGGGGCACACATATCAAAGTGCCCACCTTAAATTTGGTATGGCTAAGATAATTATGATAGTATTGACGTAAAACTTACAGTACTTTATGCTACATCAATTCTACGTCTTCTAAAAAAATCAAATGAATTTGATGTAGTGCTGTGGGAAATAATGACGATTTAAAGGGATTTATTAAAGGGACGATTTAAAGTTCACATTTAACCCGCGCGGCGCTGGGGTCTCCATCCGAACGTGCGGTGCTGGTGAGGGGGGGGGGGGGGGGGGGGGGGTAAATTTTAGATACGAGGGGGGGTAAATTTTACCCCCCCTCGTATCTTCCGAACCAATAACCGCAGCGAGACGCGCAAGGCGGTGATCGAAAGCTCTCAGTCAGAAAAATCTAACGCATGCCCGAAATTATTAACATAAGGTCACATGTCAGGTCACTGTCAGGTCAAGTGTCGAAATTTAAGTATTTGGGTTTTTGGGCTATACTTTCCATCCAAAGCCTTGTATTGCAACTATTATCTCACAAAGTGCTCCCAAATGTATAATGCATCTCCCGCATAAGTAAAAGTGAAATTTTAAGCAAAGGTCAAGGTCAAGGTTAGGTCACAAAAGGTCACAGGTCTACGAAAGCCATGCTACACATGTTGTATGGGTTATTTTACACGTATAATTCGATATAATCAGCCATTTTCACAGCCTGACACCATATAATCGCCCTCAGATCAAGGTCAGGTCACAAATAAGGTCAAAATGTGAAATTGATTAATCTAAATAAACATTGCATGTTTCTAGACTAGTTTTGTCTTGGAAATACAGTAGTGGCATTCATTTGTCTGTATCTGGTCAGTAAAAGCCAAAAAAACGCAATTAAAAAAATGACGTCATGAGTTACTTATTCTTAGAGAGCCATAAGTCAGTCAAAAATAAAGAAATTGCTTTAAAATTTGGTTTGAACATCGTTCATACTCGGCTCTCTAATATATCTTCCGGTTTTTTGAAAATTTTCAAACCAAAAACTTTTGTGGAAATTCTTCCCAAAAAATCAGTTTTTGCATTTTTGGGGGTCAAAATCCCAACATTTTGCAAATCTGAGATAGCCATGTTAAAAACAATGTTATTTCCTTTCTTTTGACGTTTTTATTTGCGATTTGCATTAACACGCTATTTTCTACAATTCTTCAAACATTTAACGTTTTTTTCACCGAAATGACATGATATGACGTCACTAAAACGTCATTATCTCCTCAAAATTTTCACGAATTTCAACAAAATTATAACACAAGATGTAAAATTGATGCATCATAAGGTACCGCAAGTTTCACTTTTATATCTGTCATAGTTTTCAAGTTATGGAGAAAATCCGGGAGGGGGGAGGTAAAATTTACCCCCCAGCGCCGCGCGGGTTAACATGGGGTTTTGGACTGAGATAGCAGATTTGTAGAGCAGATCTAAAAATCGGTTGTGGTGAAAGAATTACCTCCATACGTTAAGTAATTTCGACACAGGACTAGTGGGCCCGGTTTCATGTCCGCTGTTCCGGATTACGATCGGGATATGAACGCTCGCCGCCGGAGGCAGGTACACTATCTGGCACGTAGTCTCTGATCACGACGCCTTGTTAATATCCGCTCAGCCGCCCGGGCGGCGCGGCGGCCCCTTGTCAGAGACTGTACTTGGCGTCAGGCCGAGCGGGGCGGAGCCAGAACGCCAGCTGTCATCGTACGACTTCTCGTGAAATACAAAGAGAAACTTACTTATTTTTCCACATATATCCATTAGTTGTCCAAACCAAAGTTACATTCGTATTGAGCTCAAGATCCACCGTATGGTTGAATTTAAAGACAACTTTCAAGGTGACGTATTCCCTTTAACACGCGCCCTGGAGGGGGGGGGGGGGGGGAATCCGCCCCTCCCCCTCCGGTTTTCGAGGTTAGCGCAAAACCGGCGCCGCGCAGCGCCGCCGTTTTTTTTCACACCTGTTCAGCAATGAACTTCCCACATTATGTAAAATTCTTGACCTCGGGTCATCTCAGGTCAGGTCACCAGACCAGGTCACGTGATGACCTCAACTCCAAAACGTTTGCAGTAGTATCACAGCCACAGTTTTAGGCCGATCGGTTTTAATCTTGCAGGATTTCATAAGGTCATAGATACCAACAATTTGTTTTTCTCGGATTTCTAATATCGGCGACCTAAGGTCAGGTCAATTTCGTGACCACCAACACTGTTTTGCCAATAACTATCGACATAATAAAGATAGAGAAGATAAAATGGTACCAATGTGTTATCTCGTTGAGACACGTCTCCCAATATGCAACATGACCAACTTGGGTCACACTTGACCTTCATCTGAGGTCAAATGTTTCCTCTGGAGCCTAAACTATTGACCTGAGCTCAAATCTGAGGACACCTATGTCGATTGCATTTTTCAAGGGCTTTCGATTGCTATTTTATGTTTGCTGCTAACCATGATAGTTCCGGATATATTTGGGTGTGTTCGAAGCGAAGTCCTAAAACTTGAAAATCTGACCCCTGATGACCTCTGGTGACCTCAATATTGACCTGAGAAAAAAATGAACGAAATACTTTCGAAAGAGTGCCATTTTCTCCCAGTGCAAAAGGGTCTAATATAGACTGTACACACTGGCGGCGGCCGTAGGGGGAAGACATGGGACCCATGGCCCCATCTTTGACCTTTAACCCGCGCGGCGCTGGGGTCTCCATCCGAAAGTCCGGTGCTGGGGGAGGGGGGTAAATTTTACCCCCTCGTATCTTCCGAACCAATAACCGCAGCGAGACGTGCAAGGCGGCGATCGAAAGCTCTCAGTGAGAAAAATCTAACGCATACCCGAAATTATTAACATAAGGTCACATGTCAGGTCACGGTCAGGTCAAGTGTCAAAATGTAAGTATTTGGGTTTTTGGGCTATACTTTCCATCCAAAGCCTTGTATTGCAACTATTATATCACAAAGTGCTCCCAAATGTGCTCCCATCTCCCGCATAAGTTAAAGTGAAATTGTAAGCAAAGGTCAAGGTCAAGGTCAGGTCACAAAAGGTCACAGGTCTACGAAAGTCATGCGACACATGTTGTATGGGTTATTTTACACGTATAATTCGATAGAAGCAGACATTTTCACAGCCTGACACCATATAATGGCTCTCAGGTCAAGGTCAGGTCACAATAAGGTACATTTTTTAATTGATTAATGTAAATCAATATTGCATGTTTCTAGACTATTTTGTCTTAGAAATACAGTGGCGGCATTTATTTGTCTGTATCTGGTCAGTAAAAGCCAAAAAACGCTTTAAAAAAAATCCGTCATGAGTTACTTATTCTCAGAGAGCCATAAATCAGTCAAAAATAAAGATATTGCTTTGAAATTTGGTTTGAGCATCGTTCATACTCAGTTATCTAATATATCTTCCGTTTTTTTGCAAATCTTTAAAAAAACTTTGTGGAAATTCTTCCAAACAAATCAGTTGTTTGCATTTTTGGGAGTCAAAACCCCCAAATTGTGAAAATCCGAGATTGTCATTTTAAATACAATGTTATTTCCTTTCTTGTGACGCCTTTTATTTGTGATTTGCATTAACACGCTATTTTCTACGATTTTTCAAACATTTCACGTTTTTCACCAAAAATTACATGACATGACGTCACTAAAACGTCATTATCTCCCAATTTTTTTTTACGAAAGAAAGAAAAAAATTAACGGAAGATGTATAATTGATGCACAATAAGGTACCGTCAGTTTTACTTCGATATTTCTCATAGTTTTCAAGTGATTGAGAAAATCCGGGAGGGGTACAATTTACCCCACGGGGGGGGGGGGGCAACATGTCTTTTGACTCCACCTTTTGCTCCATACATATTTCCTCGTTTTGACTCTGCATCTTGGTTCCAATAGCAAAAATTAGTTCTCCAGCACGCTCAAAACCTCAAATTTTGGCGCCGCTTTGCGGCGCAATAATAGTTGTAATAATATTTTGCGTAAATACCATTGGTAGTTCAGTTTAAGTGCAGCTTTTGTGACTTTTTTTTCAAGCCCCTCCTTTCGCAAAATCCTGCCTATTTGTTTTAGTTCAAGAACATTTTTGAAGTACGCACGAGACACAAAGCAATATGATGCACTGCTATCGCATCATAAGATTTACTGCTCGTGAAAACGGCTACCACCTTCATGAGATGTGCTATTCTACCCCCTGGACACGAACCTCGACTACCCTCTTGGTCAATTCTTCATCAGCAGTCTGGGGCCGCCCTTGACTGTACAAATGATATATTTTAGCACCATTCATGGCACTTTAAATCATAGAAAGGGTACGACTAATATTGCAAATACCTATAGCCAACGTTTTATCAATAAAACAAATGCTGAAATAGGGGCACCCTTAAAATACATTGGACCAAATCCATTGAGTTTCCATATTTGGGTATAGGTAGGGGCACCACTGTAATTGATGACCTCCTTGGAGATTTTATGGATCCGCCCCTGGATATGCATGGCATTAGTCCAATTCCGTCTGGATTATTTTAGCATAGGCCATTATTGATGATCCAGGTGCAATTTTTGTTCAGTAACCCCTACAGGGTCAGCTGAGGTCAATCGAGGCCACCAACACTTTGTGTCAATGAATCCCGACCGAATGAAGATAGAGAATTGAAACTGGTACCAATGTGTTTGTCTCGTCGAAACACGTCTCCTAATATGCAACATGACCAACTTGGGTCACCACTTGACATTGACGTGAGGTCAAACTTCTCGGTTGACCTAACCTGGTCAACATGAATATTATTCGAAGTGCCTTGACGAGACAAACACGATGGCGTCACCATTATTGCTTTAACCTTATTCAGTAAAAAGTTATTTGCTAAAAACAGGTTTGCCAAAAATAACATTTTTGACTTTTCATGACCTCTGGAGTCTGCCTAAACTATTGACCTAAGCTAAAATTTAAAGACACGTTGGTGATTGCATTTTTCAGGAGCTTTCGATTGTTCCCATTTGTTTCTAGCTAGCAAAGTTCCCGAGATACTTTGGGGTTTCTAGAGCAAAGTCCTAAAACTGGAAAACCTGACCTTTGATGACCTCTGGTGACCTCAATATTGACCTGAGTCAAAAAATGAAAAGAGTAGTTTCAAAATGATTTTTTGAAGAGCTTTCGACTGTTTTGTTTAATCGGTTTTTGTCTACGTCCCATAGGAGCCGAGTTCAAGGGGAGCGTCGAAACGCCCCCCCCCCTCCTTTCCCCACCCCCACCCACGGCACGGCAAGGGTGGAGCCGAGCACCGACACGGCGCTGGTGATGGGAGCCATCTAAGTATAAGCAACTCATGACGTCATTTTTTAAGTTGCGGTTGTTGGCTTTTAGCGACAAGACACATACACATAAATGCCACCGTTGTTTTTCTGAGACAAAACCGGTCTAGAAACACGCCTTTTGATTTAGATTATTCCATTTCAAATTTTGATCTTATGTGACCTGACCTTGACCTTATATGAGGTTAGGTTGTGAAAATGGCTGCTACTATAGAATTATGCGTTTAAATAACCCATAAAACAAACGTTGCATGACTTTCGTATATATTTTGCGCATAGTGACTGTTGTCCGTTTGTGACCCTGACCTTGACCTGCGCTTACAATTTCATTTTTGTCTTATGTGGGAGATGCATTATACCTTTGAGAGAACTTTGTGCATACGTCATATTTCGTAGGTTTTATATGTAAGCGGAAATAGCCGCGACCAGGGACCTACCCGAGTGGAGGTGGGGGGGGGGGGGGGGGCATGTCCCTCCCCCTGAGCAAACACCAATTTACACTAAATAAAATACGATAGTGGTGACGACCCGACTCCACCACCCCCCCCGCCCTCCCAGTCAACAACATTTGGACTGAGGAGTGAAATTGAGGCGCCCCCCCCATGCCCAGAACCGTTCCGCCGCCACTGCTGACTGCCACCGGCCATCGTGATTTATTATCCGAGGAATATCCATATGAAAAGCTACCTTAATATCAATATTTGTCATACCGAGATGTGCAACCAGGAATAGGGGTTACCTGAGGCTTGGCTCCACTGGCGGTCTGGTTCCAATATTAACATTTCGTTTTCCACGACCTAAAATCAAAATTTTCACGCCGCTTCGCGGCGTCACATCGGTGACCATCGTCATAACTAAGCCATTGTCATCGTCTTCGGTTCGTTGTAATGGTTAATTGAATTAATATCATTTTTAGCTTCTTATCCTCTGCTAGGCCCACCGCCCATATTTATGGGTTTTATCAGGCAAACCCGTAAAGTTTATCGCCGCTTGGCGGCGCTAAATAACAAGTACCTACTATTACATGCAAACCACGTTAAAAATGCTGCGAACTGCGAAGGCTGCGAATACACGCATAAAAATGGGGTACATTTTTTTCTCTCGTCATTTCAGCCGACCCCCACTCAAAAATTATCGGCGACACCCCTGCCTACCCCATCTCCCCGGTCAACAACTTTCTCGCTGATGGCTGACGGCCTGCTCCCCCGCTCAACAGCTTTTAGGAAATACGTCACTGGATTTGCTCCCCCCCAAAACAAAATGTATCCGCCCCTGTATGGTTTGAGACAATTCTGGCGACTTAAATACAAACATTGTGGAACTGTGTCTTCTTCCGCAAAGCACACAATGACGATTGCGAGGTATTGCAATACCTCAATATTTATTTAAATAAACAAAAACAATAAATCAATAACTGAGACTTCAAATAACGTGAAAAACTTCAACTTGGAATGCAACCTATCGCATTGGCCGTTGTTTACATCGTACTCGCCAAGGTTCGAGAAATATAGGTCATCTGACTTCCAGGACCAACAATCTTGAAGTGGCTGTCAGCCAATCAGCGGCGGGATTACCATAGACCCCATTTGGAAAATTCGAAATTCAATTTCTTAAAAACGAATAAGTTTTATGTTCGTGAAGTTTTTTTATTTAGTGACTTATTTAGCAACGACTTCCAATTTTTCCCAAAATGATATATACGATCAATTACACCACGAGAAATACGAATCTGGTGTTTGTTTTTCTATAGGACGTGACCTTCAAGGTCCAAATCAAGGTCAAAGGATGGGAACTGAAAAAGTACCAGAAGTTACCGCTGGATTTTGATTTGTTTAAAACCAAAATGTAGCACAAGAAAAGTTGTAGCCGCACATTGAAATTCAAATTAATCGAAATCCAACTTCAAGGTCAAAATCAAGGTCAAAGGACGAGAAACTGAAAAAGTGCCAGAAGTTACCGCTCGATTTATATTTTTTAACCAAAATGTAGCGCAGGAAAAGTTGTAGCCGCACATCGAAAATCAAATTAATCGTGGTCCAACTTCAAGGTCAAAATCAATTAATCTATTTTCGATTTTGTTCGAATTAGTTTCTATTCGATTAATTTGATTTTCAATGTGCGGCTACAACTTTTCCTGCGTAACATTTTTGTTTAAACAAATCCAAATCGAGCGGTAACTTCTGGCACTTTTTCCGTTTCCCGTCCTTTGACCTTGATTTTGACCTTGCAGTTGGACCTCGATTCATTTGATTTTTGATGTGCATCTACAACTTTTCCTAAGCTACATGTTGGTAAAACAAACATCAAAATCGAGCATTAACTGCTGGCACTTTTTCAGTTTCCCGTCCTTTGACCTTGATTTTGACCTTGAAGTTGGACCTTGATTAATCTGATTTCTTATGTGCGGCCACAACTTTTCCTGCGCTACATTTAGGTAAAAAGGAAATAAAAAATAAAGCGGCAACTTCCCAAGAAAATCGAAATCGAGCGGTAACTTCTGGCACTTTTTCAGTTTCCCGTCCTTTGACCTTGAGTTTGACCTCGAAGTTGGAATTTGATTAATTTGATTTCCGACATGCGGCTACAACATTTCCTGCGCTACATTTTGATAAAAAAATCAAAATCGAGAGGTAACTTCCTTTGGCCTTGATTTTGACCTTAAATTGGACTCAGATCAATTTTATTTTCGATGTGCGGCTACAACTTTTGCTGAGCTACATTTTGATTAAAAAAATCAAAATCGAGCGTTAACTTCTGGCACTTTTTCAGTTCCCCGTCCGTTGACCTTGATTTTGACCTTGAAGGACACGTGCTATAGAAAAAACAAAACACATCAGATTCGTGTTCCTCGTGGAAATCTGAGGTCGTTGCTGAATAAGTCGCTAAATAAGTCGCCAACTTCACGAACATATAAGCTTTGGGGAACATGACCGACATTATTTAGACATTTCAATAACGGCCAAAGATAATGGCTACCTCAGTTCAAAACCAATACAAAGGTGAAACATTCATTTTAAGCTCCTCTTCTAACGATGGAGCTTCACTCAAATTTTGTTGCATTGACTAATCACCCAGTTATGGGTGGCAACCTTGGAGAGTGATTTTACATATTCCTTTTAAAAATTCGCACAACTACGGCAATTATGACGTTAATACACCGTCATGGCAGATGACATCATACACGGCCATACGTTTTAAATCCCATATCCTCTAACTCCCATATATTAAAGGCTGGAAATCAGTCACTTTTATAATGGGGCTTTAAACTGAGATACCAGTTTTGTAGGCCATATCGATAAATCACTTACGGCATGCTACGTTTGGTTTTAAGGACTCTCCTGTCGACAATATTTGATGTTTTATCCTGAAATTTGGTGCTTTGTCGAAAATGTTGGCCCTTTGTCGAAAAGCTTCATATGGTAGCATGTGTTAAAAGCAGCGTTACTGGACCAGCGAGCAAACCCTTCGCCAATGGCAATATTATGCTAGTTTGTAAACAATTATAGGATAATCATTACATTTATCCTTACTACTTTTATAAATAGTTATTCTTACATAAGTTCCGAGTCTTTTAAATCTCCTTTCGAAGCACATAATAACCCAGTTTACATAGCAATTTCAAAATAGTGGAACATTGTTCACTAATTGTGGAACATCTTCCATTAAGCTCGTTTGAGTAGATATCACCACTACACCAGACTGAGATTTGATCCAATTTGCTCAAACATGGTGTAAGAGTGATCTTGGTTCCTTTTATTTCGAAATCGTGCTTTATAAGTACTGTTAACAGCACAAACATCCAGAGCGGAGTATTTTTTCTTCCGACATTTTGACCTTCATTTGGTAGCGTAGCAGCTTTTGCGAAGACTGCTACGCTTCCATATGCGCAACCGATTTACTTTTTCCGACGGCAGTTGCCGCTTTTTCGCGATTAAGAATTAGAGCTGCAAGATCTTCGGAAAGTATCATACCGGTACCATACAACAACACAACCAATAACACAATGTTCCACCAATATACCGGCGCTGTCATTAGTATTTTGTCGCACATATGTTCGCATGCCGCATAGTACATGCCGCAGGCATCTAAAAGTGCTTGCGGTGCCTACAAATGACCCGCTGTGTCGTGCACTGTACCATAAGTCATGCAGCTCGAAACGTGGGGAGCTTATTTTAGCCAAGTTAGCGGGCACTTATTTTCGCGACCAGCACCTGACGTTAATTTTGTATAATACCACGGAAACAACACCAACAAAGGCAATACCTAGGCTGCAACAACCATACCACCAATGTGATACATAACAGCAGACGGTAAATTGACGCACTGGCGCCGTAATCGTGATCATGTGATGGTGAAAGAAACCTTCATGCTCCACTATTAAGTGTCATGATAACATGCACCACTTTTGAAAACCACGTCACTTATCGCAATCTATACTGAATATGCGAGTCTATGTTTTCGAAATATATTGCTTTTTAACAATTGTTGTTTCTTGTTGTATATCTTGATAATTTAGCCATACCAATGCCATATTCAACATTTTCATGTACGAATACCCATTATTAGCACATTCATAGTGATTTGTCAAAGTGACTGGTTTCCTTTAATGGCAAGCAAAGTTTTGTTTTTATTTCACACGGATATTTTGGTGACGAACCATAGATTCCCTGATTTTCCAGGATGCTCTGCAAGACTGCTTTACCAGTGTTATGCTTCATTCATAAGATGCAACCTTCCCTTTAACACACACACTAAGTGGATCAGCAAACGAAGGGACCAGTAACAGTGATCGAAAATCATATTTGACTAACATTAAGCAGCTGACTGTACTTACCTGTGTCCTGGTCAATCGCCGTCTCCGTGACGTTGATGAATTCGGACTGTCGGGGCGAGCAGGACATCTCGCAGATGGACCTGCGGAAGTTGTAGTAGCAGGTGGGACAGCGGACCAGCTCCGATGACGCCAGCACCAAGGAAGAGGCCATTTCCGCGATGTTCACCGGGTCGCAGCACAGCTCGAGCTGCTCGTTCGGATCTGCAGCGCGTACATTGCGGCATCAGTCGAATTGTACGAGTATGCAGCGTGCACCCCAACACACATTATATCGTCTCCCAAACTGGAACATCTTATTCAATTGCGTATCGCGCAATGCTTGACGCATTGCTTTGGAAGCTTGTTGGTAAAACGTCCATATATCCGCGTGCCATTCATGAATCTCGCAATAACTTGACACTCATGTTGGTCGGTTGGAAGGAACGCAACACTTGGTTCCTTCCAACCGACAATTGGTTCCAAGGCAATTTGTCTCCTGCCCCAAATATGCATTTATAGGATAAGGGCGGGGAAGAGGACACGGTGATACAGGTATGCAGCAGCTGTCTCACTTGCTAAGAAACGTTGGAGCAACACCATCTAGAATCATAAGCAAGCCGCCATTGTGTGCACACGACATCCAAAATGAAGGTACGCCCCCCAATGCAGGTGCCAGGGTACTGAGAGCTTGCAGGCGAAATAAAATCAGATTTTGAGTTGGGAGTGAGAAGACTAGCACCAACGCGTTCAGCTCACCTTTTCCCTCCCAGAGAAACGGACAGGCGTTCTTCAGTTTGTCGATGGCAACTGAGTCGTTCAGGAGTTGCGCTGGCCCCTCATACGGACAGTTGGAGTGCGATCCCAGCGAGGCCGTGTGCGTGCCACATATGCCATACCATCGACAATGGCCCTCCTCATGGCCCTCCTCGGCGTCTGCGCACCCCTGTAAGACGCAGAGTCACCAGTCAGACTGTCGGCATTGTTGGTCATACCATCGACAATGGCGGCCCTCCTCGGCGCCCTCCTCGGCGTCTGCGCACCCCTGTAAGACGCAGAGTCACCAGTCAGACTGTCGGCATTGTTGGCCATACCATCGACAATGGCCCTCCTCGGCGTCTGCGCACCCCTGTAAGACGCAGAGTTACGAGTCAGACTGTTGGCCGCTTGCATAGGACATGGTGTCGGACTCTGGACCGGTTTTGTGGACACGGGTGTAAACAAAATATACACGCGTCAGTTTTAAACCAATCTTGACAAACTTGGCGTTAAAATGTTGGAAATTAAGTGGACTGTCATTTGCCATCCTCAAAAATTGAATATATTTACTATGAGTACTAATTGTTTAGCGTAAAAGACGAAAAAATGAAGACAAAAGTTTTTTAAGGGAACAAATATTTGGTCGCCTTTCTTCGAAGAGCCGTAGCACCACAACAATATGCTTGGCGGAGTTCGCGCTATGCTCATTCTCTTGTTCATTCAATTTACTTTCAAAGGATATCGAGTTCAATTAGTTTCTCACATTTTATTTAGACGCTGCGTCAGGGGCTGATGCTGGATTTTTCTCTCTCAAGGGGGGGGGGGGGGGGGGGGGGGGGGGGGGGGGGGGGAGGGGGCAGGGCATAGGGACGCATTTTTTTTTCCCGGGGAACAGGGGCACATTTTTTTTCCGGGAACCATGGGCGCATTTTTTTCAGGGAAATTTGGGCGCCGTTTCTTCAAACATGCACAGGGGCGGATCTAGGATTTTTCCGAATGGGGTCGGCGGCTGACCCAGTGGGCGGCATTTTCGCCGTCAAAGGAGACCTCATGGGTCTAGAGGGGCGTTAAATGTTAATCAATAACATACATTTTCCTGCATATTTTTAAAAATTATCTTGCGCTTACTCATTTGCAGTTTGTCACTTCGAAAAAACAAAATTATAGATATATTTTTTTATAATGATACTGAATTTATTTGCATAGCACTCTCACATGTAGGTATGCCGTCCGTCAGTAGCACGCATTTTCGTCAGTAGCACGTATATTCGAGTGCGATCATGGATGTGACTAATTCTGTCACGGCTAGGTCGCTCACCTCTCTCTGGCCTGCCGAAATATCCCCCCCTCTCTCTCTCTCCTCTTTGACCTGCCAAAATGCCAAAATCAACCCCCCCTCTCTCTCTCTCCTCTCTGACCTGCCGAAATCTACCTAGCTCTATTTCTGCCTGAATATATCTATGAAGGAAGTGGTAGACATTGCTGTTTACCACTTCCATCAGATGCCGACACTTCCATCTTCCACGGACGAAGAGGCGCCTCTCGTCCAAATTCCATCGTAGCCACGTCGTTGCTGTGCTTGTTGAAGTCCTTCCCCTTAGCGCATTTGACAATCGCGCCCGCCTGACTTCTTCTTGCATCAAGAAGAGTTTGCAGGGAGAGATGTTCGAGTTGATGCATGGGGCTGGCGCCGCGACTCGTGCTAACTCGTCCTATTTACCCTTGACTGGGATGACCTGCGTTGGTGGCAGCGGTCTGAGTAAGATGAAGTCAATGCGCGGGGAGGACCGTGCCGAAACTTTGTGACACGTAAATCCTTCGACTTTAAATTCCGCCTGTCAGCAAATATTGCGCGATCGGATATGGTCCATGCAAACAGCTCTGCTTAGCGAAGGGCGCCGACACCATGGTGTCGGCGCGAAACGCATTCAAACGTAAGGTTTGAACCAAATACAAATATGCGCTCAGCTTTAGCCGACAGCACGAGGCTAGACCGTTCACCGTAAGTCCAGGAGCTTCCCCGTCTCGGCATACAACTTTTTTAGCGGGAAAGTCATGTAGGGCAACCCTGCCTCGTCCGGAGTGATAAACTCATTCTACCTCAATTGAAAGAATAGCATCACATAAACTATTGTTCTTCTTGTCTCCCATCAGTGACACTCAGTGGCGTGCGTAGAAATTCACAAAGGGTCGGCTTCAAGGCTATCACTCGGTCTGAGGGGCTCTAGGTTTGAGGGAGACCCTTTGTCAGCCTGTGGGCTGACAAAGGGTCCTGATTGTTCCGTTCCTGTTCTGTTCCGCCTGAGGGGCCTTTGGTTGACGTGAGGGGCCTACGGTCGGGTTGAGGGGATCCTCCGGCGCCCCGAATTGGGGATCTTGGTCGGTCTGATGGGCCCACAGTCAACCTAAGCGGTCCTCAGTCGGCTAGAGAGGACCTCGATCCGCCTGAAAGAGAACTCGGTCGGCTTGAGCGGGCCCCCCTGTCGACTTGAGGGGCCCTCGTGAGGTACGAGGGGCCTTTAGATGATGTATAGGCCTGATAGAACCCTTGTCATGCCTGAGCGGGTCCCAGGCTGGTCTGAGAGGGCGATTGCGAGGCCTGAGAGAGCCTCACACCTCCGGCGGTCACTGGCCGGAGGGGCGCCGTTACTGGCCGGAAGGGTGCCGCCATTGGCTCTAGAGAGGCACCGTCATTGACCGAAGGGGTACTGTAACTGGACGATGGAGCGTCGTCACTGGCCGCAAGAGTGCAGTCACTGGCCGGAGGAGTGCCATCACTGGCCAGATGGGCGCCGTCACTAGCCGAAGTGGCGCTGTCACTGGCTAGATGGGCGCCGTCATTAGCCGGAGGGGCGCCATCACTGGCCAGATGGGCGTCGTCATTAGACGGAGGGTCGCCGTCACTGAACAGCGTGGCGCTGTCGTTGGCTGGAGGGGCGCAGTCACTGGCCGGAGGGTCACCGTCATTTGCCGGTGGGGCGCCGTCACTGGCAGGAGGGGCGCCGTCATTGGCTGGTGGGGTGCAGTCACTGGCCGGAGGGGCGCCGTCACTTGCCGGTGGGGCGCCGTCACTGGCCGGAGAGTGGCCGCACTGGTCAGAGGGGCGCCGTCACTAGCCGGAGGGACGCCGTCACTGGCCGGAGGGGCGCCGTCTATGACAGGGGGTTCCGTCACTGGCCGAAAAAGCACCGTCGCTGGCCGGAGGGGCGTGTCCTCACTGGCCGGAGGGGCGCTGTCACCTGACCATAGGGCGGCACATGGCTAGGTAGCGGCATCTGACCTGAGGGCGGTGCCCCGCCATAACGCGGTACGTGACCTGAGGACGGGACCTGGCCTGAGCGGCACCTGGCTTGAAGGTGGCACCTGCCCAGGGGTGGCATCCGGCCTGAGGGCGGCACATGACCAGAGGGCGGCACATGATTTGAGGGCGGCACATGACCTGAGGGCGGTACATGACCTGAGGGCGGTACATGACCTGAAGGCGGCACCTGGCCAGGAGCAGCACCTAGCCTGAGGGCGGCTCCTAATCTGAGTCATAGGCGTACACAAGGGGGGGGGGGGGGATGGGTCAATTGCCCCCTGAAGGTCTGTACAAGCCCCCTTTGGTAACCAATGAATGCTTTTTTTGATTTTTTTTAAAGAGAAAAATGGTGAAAATATGCCTTTTTAAAAATATAGTGGGCCACATTAAATGACTTTTTTGGTGGGGGAACTTTATGCCTTCCTGAGCAAAAATTGCCCCCTCCTGGAGAAAATCCTGGGTACGCCACTGATCTGAGTGCAGCAAATGGCAGATATCAAACCCCGTAAGCATGTCCATTTCCGCGCCTTCGGCGCGGAAATTGATTTGCTTACGAGGCCCTTCCGAGCCTTCGGCGCGGAGGGGGGCGCGGGGGGGGGGGGGGGGGGCGGCGGCCGCCCCCCGCCGCCCCCTGTATACGCCCCTGCGCTGCGTTGGATCTTAGCCGAACCGACCAGTGTACAAACTATATTAAAATAGGCCAATTTAGTAACAATTTCCCATAAAACCATTCTTATACAACAGTTATTCTGGTTCTAAATAGTACACATTGGAGATGGATCGATTGAGCAAAGTGTTAGGAGCAAAATGGTGCCATTGTCCATCTCCTGCGAGCTATATTGACGGTTCAATCAATGGTTTCGTGCTCACGTGTTCTTGTTGACCTCAACTTGTAAACAAAACATAACGCTACTGTAAAACAAAACAAAAATTAAAGGCCTATATCGACTAGAAATCAAAAGTTATTGTTCCTGAACATCCTGGCTACAGATCCTATTGGTTTTCCTGCCAATTTAACGCGTTTTGTAAAAACGGTGGGTTATTTTACAAGGCAACCGCACGCAGACGCGAAGTGATGAGGGAGATACTCTCACGGGATGAAACAAAATAGATGCCATGCTATTTTCGATTTCAGATTCGAATTGCTGATGTAAAACTGATCCGGATTTTTTTCTTCAGTGAAACAAAAACACTGATTTTGGAATTGTTTTGGCCGCGAAACCGGTCCAAAGTCCGCAATCCTGTCATATAGGCATCAACAACTTCTGGGGTCTGGAACCCAGGTGCATTTCGGCAACCCAGGTGCATCCGACGTCATTTATACAATGTTCAACACCCTTCATTCTGTGCTTCTTTCCTTCTAATAAGCGACGTTGAAGAGATCATGCAGTTCCGACCTCGTTTATGGCAACATAAATGTATATACTTGTGTGAAGCATTAGTTGACGTTCTCGACAGCAAAACATACCTACTTGTAGGCAGGAAGCAGAAAAGCTGTTATTACGAGCGAGCGCGAATCGCTCGCTCGTCTTTACGTGGTATATGGGAAAAATCCGAATTTGAGCGGCCCAGCCCGGCCCGACCCGTGGCGACGCTTTTGAGAAGCTCATATCTCTGCAACCACACGTTCGATTGACAAGCTGACTTCTTTGCTGAGCAGCCCCATCCAATCTCCCCCGTTTGAGACCAGTGCCAACTCATGTGGATGACTACCACTGCGCGTGGCGCGTGCCGCGTGAGGGGTGTTGAAAAGTGTTTTCTCGCAAAACTCGGCAACGGCTGAGCCGATTGTGCGCAAATTTAATGGGTGGTTAGGGACCTCTCAGCAAATTTAACGGGAACGGCTGTGCCGATTGTGCTCGAATTTTGTGTGTGGTTAGGGACCTCTCAGCCACCGCCTTCCCACAAGTCAGGGATGGGATGCCTCTGCACGTGCACACGTGCACACCCCTATTCTATATCTCAGGAACAGCTGAGCCGTTTGTGTTCAAATTCAGTGTGTGGTTAGGGACCAGAGTTCGCCATGGGCTTGGTTGGCCATATGGGTCATGGGCTGGGCCTGGACTAGGCCTGGGCCGGGCCTCAACTTTAACCCGCGCACTGCAGGGGCTTTGCACCGAACACGAACTGCAGGGGGTTGATTTCCGCCCCCCCCCTGAGATCTCGAAAACTACGCTACGTAGCGTGAAGCGGAAAAAGGCATTTGATAGTTTGGTACATGTTCTATCGAAAGTATTACAGTGTTCTTTTAGGTCAGGTTAAAATTGAGGTCACCAGAGGTCATCAAAGGTCAAATTTTCCAGTTTTTCCTGTTTTAGGACATCGCTCCAGAAATTCCGATATATCTCAGAAGCGATACTAGTTAGAAACAAACGAAAAAAGCAAACGCCAGCCAGTGAAATTCACAATCGCGAAGATGTCCTCAGATTTTATCTCATATCAATATTTGAGGCTCCAGAGGTCAAAAAGAAAAAACGCCGTTTTTTTGCTAAATCGTTTTTTGCTATTAACTTTGTATTTAATAAGTATAACGACAAACTGTTTACGCCATTGTGTTTATCTTGTCAAGGCGCTTTGAATGATATACATGGTAATTTTGTGAAGTCAACTTAACAATTTAACCTCAGGTCAAGGTCAAGTGGTGACCCAAGTAGGGCATGTTGCATATGGGAAGACGTATCTCGACGAGAAAACACATTGATGTCTGTTTTACTTCTCTATCTTCATTATGTCGGGAGTTATTGACAAAAAGTGATGGTGACCTCGCATGACCTCAAATGACCCAATAGGGGTCACTGAACAAAAATTACACTTGGATCATCAAGAATATCCTATAATAACATGATCTAGAAGTAATTGTAATAATATCATGCATATCCTTGAAATAGGAAGCATTTGTATATTTCCCCATTGACTTATTATGGGGAGGTTACGAAATTGACCTGACCTTAAGTCACCGATATACAAATTCCGAGATAAACGAATTGTAAGTACTTATGCCCTCATGACATCCTGTAAGTTTCAAACTGATCGGTGAAAAACTCTGGCTTTGGCACAACTGCAAACATTTTTGGAGGTGGGGTCACTTGACCTGGTCTGGTGACCTGACCTGATATGACCCGAGTTTTTTCTTCTCAAAGTGTGCGCAATTGATGTCCTAACAGGTGTGCTAAAACCCGGCGGCGCTGCGTACCCCCGTTTTTTCGCTATCTTTGAAAAACCTGAGGGGGGGGGGGGGGGGGGGGGCGGAAATCAACCCCCCCTGCAGTGCGCGGGTTAAGGAAATCACTGGGCTCTGGATGGGCCTGAATGGGCCTGACAATTTTGAAGTAATGCGCGCGTCGCCAAGCTCAGGTCAGAGCTAACAAATATTTCAGCCAGCAGTTCACTTACACAGCAACACACTGTTGCTGTGGCTGTGGCTTTTTGTTTCTTGGTTAGCATAGTTGGTTCATTGTTTCCCATTTATAGTATACAAGTAAATATGTTAGGATAATTATTGCAAATTTTGTTAAAAAAAATAATGATATGCTTAATCGGAACGGGCCGGGCCGGGCCTGGGCCTCAATATTATGAATTTGACCGAGCCTGTTCCGGGCCTAGGCTTGGTGTTCATGGGCTCGGGCCGGGCTGGGCTGGGGGTTGGTGAGCCCGTGGCGAACACTGTTAGGGACTTCTCATCCGCCACTTTCCCACAAGTCGGGGTGGGGTGCCTCTGCGCGTGCGTACGTACGCACCTTTTTTGTATCTCAGAAACTACTTGCCTTATCGAGTTGAAATTCACCATACATTTCCTTTGCGCTCGCTCGTTCATTGCCGACTACGGCGCTTTACTGGTGATAGGCGAGTTACTAGAGGGGGGGGGGGGGGGAACTATTTCCCCTAGCTATTTTTCACAATATTTCGTAAACTAACACCGGTTTTGTCACCACACTTGCAGTGCCTTCTCTCACCTCACTCCCGCACATTTCGACAGAAGGACGAGCATGGGGTCATGATAAGTCAACCGGAAATGGCACACATTAAAACGTCAGGCTTTTCAAAAACATACGATGGCGTCGTGCAATATGAATATGTGTACAGACTTTACTAGTTTGATTAAATGACTGACTTATGGCCTTTCGAAGACAAGAACTAGCCACCTAATGCGATATTACCATGCACTGGGGCAGATACAGGACAAATATGCCATTTTTACTCGAGTTACATTCAAAAGGTTAATCTATCTAACTTACAATCTGGGAATTTTACGCAAACATGTTCCTTATCAAATCGTCACCATGGAAGCTCTGTCATCGCCTGCCAACATCAAGTACCAACCTTGACATTTGCGCTGGGTCTAAACCATGCAAGCAACTGCTATAGAAACTCTCGTGTCTGATATATGATATCTCTTATCGGACTATCGGACTATCACAGACACTCGGCGACATCGGTCATATCCGCAATTATCCGCTCTTGGACACGATTCTTGTATATTCCCGAGTTATAAGGATTATTTCTCAGAAAAAAAAACTGTTTTGAAACTCCATTCCATGTTGAGTATATCAGTCCCTAAACTACTTTTTTATACATGTATTCCGAAGTTTTTGTTTGCATAAGCTTCTAGGATCTGAACTCTTTGCTGGACGGAACATGCTTAGTCACTACCCTGGTCACTATACTTACTAACATGCTTAGTCACTACCCTGGTCACTATACTAACATGCTTAGTCACTACCCTGGTCACTATACTAACATGCTTAGTCACTACCCTGGTCACTATACTAACATGATTAGTCACTACCCTGGTCACTATACTAACATGCTTAGTATACCCTGGTCACTATACTAACATGCTTAGTATACCCTGGCCACTATACTAACATGCTTAGTATACCCTGGTCACTATACTAACATGCTTAGTATACCCTGGTCACTATACTAACATGCTTAGTATACCCTGGTCACTATACCAACATGCTTAGTATACACTGGTCACTACCGTCCGGTCGCGCCCAGCATGCTCACCGGCAGACTTTAGAATCGCCGACAGCTTAACGTGGCGCAACACATCGGCACGGTCCTCTCCACCCACTGATATCGGCACGGTCCTCTCCACCCACTGACATCGGCACGGTCCTCTCCACCCACTGACATCGTCACGGTCCTCTCCACCCACTGACATCGTCACGATCCTCCCCACCCACTGACATCGTCACGATCCTCCCCACCCACTGACATCGGCACGATCCTCGACACCCACTGACATCGGCACGCTCCTCGCCACCCACTGAGACATCGTCACGATCCTCCTCACCCACTGACATCGTCACGATCCTCCCCACCCCTCCCCACCCACTGACATCGTCACGATCCTCCCCACCCACTGATATCGGTACGATCCTCCCCACCCACTGACATTGTCACGATCCTCCCCACCCACTGACATCGTCACGATCCTCCCCACCCACTGACATCGTCACGATCTTCCCCACCCACTGACATTGTCACGATCCTCGCCACCCACTGACATCGTCACGTTCCTCCCCACCCACTGACATCGTCACGATTCTCCCCACCCACTGACATCGTCACGATCCTCCCCACCCACTGACATCGGCACGATCCTCCCCACCCACTGACATCGTCACGGTCCTCCCCACCCACTAACATCGTCACGGTCCTCCCCACTCACTGACATCGGCACGATCTTCCCCACCCACTGACATCGGCACGATCCTCCCACCCCTCCCCACCCACTGACATCGTCACGGTCCTCCCCACCCACTGACATCGGCACGATCCTCCCCACCCACTGACATCGTCACGATCCTCCCCACCCACTGACATCGTCACGGCCCTCCCCACCCACTGACAGATCTGCCCGCGACTGCTGCGACCGACCAAAGGTCATTCCAGCCAAGGGCAAATTGTAAGCAAGAGGTGCGAACCCCTATCGATTTAAGCATCCCGCCTTGCCATGACGTGGTGGGGGTGGCAACCAAATGAGTTACAGGGAATAACAGTTTTAGGTATGTCTAAGCGGAAAATATTTCGCTTTCATGGAAAAGATATTTACTAGTAAGGCGCCGTAGTTGGCGATGAACGTGCGAGCGCGAACGAAATGTATGGTGAATTTCAACTCAATCGGGCAAGTAGTTTCTGAGACACACAAAAAGGTGCGCACGTGCGCACGTGCAGAAGAACCCCACCCTTGACTTGTGGGAAAGAGGCGGATGAGAGGTCGCTAACCGTACGCCAAATTTGAACACAATCGGCTCAGCCGTTCCTGAGATATAGAATAGGAGTGTGCACGTGCGCATGTGCAGAGGCACCCCACCCCTGACTTGTGGGAAAGTGGCGGATGAGAGGTCTCTAACCACACACCAAATTTGAACACATTCGGCCCAGCCATTGCGGAGTTTTTACGAGAAAACACTTTTCAACACCCCTCACGCGGCACGCGCCACGCGCAGTGGTAGTCACCCACATGAGTCGGCACTGGTCTCAAACAGGTTAGGTTGGATGGGGCTGCTCAGCAAAGAAGCCCGCTTGTCCATTGGACGTGCGGTTGCAGATATATTAGCTTCTCAAAAGCGTCGCCACGGGCCGGGTCGGGCTGGGTCGGGCCGGGCCGCTCATATTAAGATTTTCCCCATATACCACGGGAAGGACGAGCGAGCGCGAAGCGCTCGCTCGTAATAAAGCTACTTATTTCCATCTTCGGTAATATTTATATATTGTTAAGTTTAGGTGCCGGCTGAGCCGGCTGAGCTTACCGCCGCCGCAGCGGGCGTCGCGAGGCACGGCGGCACAGCCTATCTTGTAGGGGTTCGCCCACGCCGCGCTGCGCGCCCGCTGATTGGTGGCCAGCCACCTATCACGTGACCGCCAGGCTATGTCCGGTCAGGGCCGCGGCGGCAGGGCAGACTGGGTGGAGCACTCGTTGGGGACGTGTCTGGAGGGCGTGTTACGGTGTCGAGGTGGACAGCTGCTATCAGACGCTACATTCTGAGGTCGGTCTGTTCTTGGCCGTTAAAAATCAGATGGAAAAAGTAGCCTTTGCTCATGTTATTGTAATTAAAAAGAAGATGAATTAGTTAACCTATATTACGCCTTGCGGCTTCTTCAGGGCTCAAGGCGCAAGAAGCCGCAAGGCGTAATATAGGTTAACTAATTCATCTTCTTTTTAATTACAATAACATGAGCAAAGGCTACTTTTTCCATCTGATTTTTATCTGCACAATGCTCATCACAGCCATCCATCATATATGTTCTTGGCCGTCCTCAAACCCAACATTTACCCGGCACCCCAAACCATGTGCATTAGTGATACGTGTCTTCGGGAAGTCGGTTTGTCCATAGCCGACTCGAGTGTGTATCACTAATGTACAGACCCCGAGTAACTTTAACTTATTGATGTCAATAGGGCACTCGTAATAACCCGGCCAGGCCAGCATCAGGGTGGAAATTGAAGGGTCGAATACTAGCTTTCACTGGGATAGCGTCAGAATTATGTAGATTTGTTGCGGTTTTATGATCAGCGCTGTCAACACTCGTTGCCTGTTTGTTGCACTGTTGCTGCAGTTATATTGTCGCCGTCTGGTGTGCACTGCAGGGTAAAATACAGGTGCCAGGCGAGTTCAGCTTTATTGTGTCCCTTAAACGTTAATTGTATGCGAATGCGGTAAAATTGCCAGGGACAAAATCGATTATCGATAACGCATTCTCAACATACATTGCGCAATGGTTGAATCATAGCGTGATGCTGAAGTCGACAGTTCAAAACATGAACTAATACATCCGTTATT
>JAXIVJ010002535.1:0-5000 GCA_036785665.1 Chirona hameri
CGGTACGGTATATCATATATGCGCCGCATTCCTTCGCCAAAAAGTCAAATATCTTCGGCTGGAGAGTCTTTTCAGCGAGAAAAGTTGCAGATAAGGATGTCTCAACACGGGCTACAAAACTGCTATTTCAGTTCAAAATCCCATGTTGAAGGTGAACTATTTCCTTTAACACGAGGGAGTACGAGGTGCATGGACATAACTTTCTATTCGAATGGTGGGGCCTTTGCCCACCAACGTTGTATTTTGAATGTAGGTTTCGCACCACCAACTTTTTTTGGAAAAGATCCACCAATGACGAGGTCGCCTGCATCGAAGACCAGAACAAGTGTTTAGTATTAAGTTCTGTTCGCCTCCTGTCGCCGTTGGCTCACAAATCAGGTAGGACTGGTGGCGCCACCTTTTGGTAGTAGAACGTAACTAGTTCTATGTATTTCCAAGGCAGATATAGGTGGCGCTACTCTAGCATTGCTCTCCGATGCAAGTAATTAATTATGCGCGTTCAATGGTGCATTGAATTGGCTTATAAGGGCAGCACAACAAATTGGGCATACTGACGTCAATCAACTGAAGCTATCGTTACGTGACAATAACAAGCTTACAAGGGTTCCGCCACAGGCCTGAAGTTGGGGGTGGGGGGGGGGGGGGGGGACGTGAATTCATGAACTTAACGAGATATAGGGCTGAGTATATGGGATATGGTAGAAACCGGGCTCTACCCCTGACCGGGCCCTGACACACGCCTGGGCCAGCACCGGGCCCCTGCCTCGATCAGGCCTGACCAAGACCGGGCCCCTGCCAGGTATGGGCCAGAATACGGGTTCTTTTGGTGCGTGCCCCTCAGCAATTTAGGGGGGGGGGTAGTCGACCCTTTTGATCCCCCTGCGTGCGCCACTGCCAACTTGCCTCGGGATACTGAAACAAATTGTGGCGACGCCACTGCCTAGAGAGGTGACTTGTTGACTAAGTTAGCGTACTTTCCGTTTCTAAAAAAGCTGAGCGACTTATACATGCGCATTGCTGCTAAGTTGCAGTGGCATGGCGCTGTTATTTAACCACAGTCCACGCAGGCATGCAGACAGGATTTCGTCCAGAGGAGGGGGGGGGGGGCTCGAAAGGGCCCCTTCCCGAACGTTGAAAGGACCCCTTCCCAATCGTTGAAAGGGCCTAGCAAAACGGATGAAAGGCACGTTACAAGGATGGATAATGCAGTATGGCAGGTATGGCATGGGCCATACCAACTTTTAGGAGCTGGAGTTAGTAAACTGAGGGGTCTGCCATTCCAACTTTGAAACCAGCGACACCAGTTTGGAATCAGCTATACCAACTGCAATTTTTTTTAGGCCCAAGCCCTGCAACCCTTAAAGGAATTGCGCCGCGGAGCGGCGAGATAATGTCTAATTGTATGCCCTGGATATGTATTTTTTCCTCTATGACCTCTATTTTTTATCATTTAAGAGTGCGGTAAACAAGTGATAAAGATAACTATTTTGCCCAATTATATAGGAAAGTAGCAACCTATAAACATAACAAAAGGGTAAGAAATCACGAATTATGCCATGGTGTAAATATTCTGCCCCGTCACCTGCTGTTGCAAGCCGGCAGCTATGCTTTTGGAAGAGGCTCCATTGTAGCGAGAATCGCATCGTCACGTGTGCACTCAATGCCAATGGCATCCTTTAATGGACTCCTTGCTGCCAATCATTATCAGCTAAGACAGGATTATGCTAGCATGCATTATGCTAGGGGCGTCGTTTTCCGAAAATGATTGGTAGGGCCCCAATGTTAACTTTATACATTTTAAGGTCATTCTTACCATGCAACGCCATAGGTCTAATGTTAAAATGTGACATTATTGGTAGTGCCCTGGCCCTACCAGGCCTATAGAAAACGACACCCATGCATGCAGCTAGCTGTACGGCGACACAGAATATCGTTAGTGCTTTGAGAATATATTTAGTGCTTTGCTCAACCGCATAGTTGCTGAAGGCGGATGAAAGCAGTGACCGCATGACCGTATGATGACTGAATGACCGTATAAGGCGGATGGAAGCAGTGACCGCATGACCGTATGATGACTGAATGACCGTATAAGGCGGATGGAAGCAGTGACCGCATGACCGTCTGATGACTGAATGACCGTATAAGGCGGATGGAAGCAGTGACCGCATGACCGTATGATGACTGAATGACCGTATAAGGCGGATGGAAGCAGTGACCGCATGACCGTATGATGACTGAATCACCGTATATGGCGGATGGAAGCAGTGATCGTATGACCGTATGATGACTGAATCACCGTATAAGGCAGAATGAAGCAGTGACCGCATGACCGTATGATGACTGAATGACCGTATAAGCCGGATGGAAGCAGTGACCGCATGACCGTATGATGACTGAATGACCGTATAAGGCGGATGGAAGCAGTGACCGCATTACCGTATGATGACTGAATCACCGTAAAAGGCGGGTGGAAGCAGTGACCGCATGACCGTATGATGACTGAATGACCGTATAAGGCGGATGTAAGCAGTGACCGCATGATCGTATGATGACTGAATCACCGTATACGGTGGATGGAAGCAGTGATCGTATGACCCTATGATGACTGAATGACCGTATAAGGCAGAATGAAGCAGTGACCGCATGACCGTATGATGACTGAATGACCGTATAAGGCGGATGGAAGCAGTGACCGCATGACCGTATGATGACTGAATGACCGAATAAGGCGGATGGAAACAGTGACCGCATGACCGTATGATGACTGAATCACCGTGTAAGGCGGATGGAAGCAGTGACCGCATGACCGTATGATGACTGAATCACCGTATAAGGCGGATGGAAGCAGTGACCGCATGACCGTATGATGACTCAATGACCGTATAAGGCGGATGGAAGCAGTGACCGTATGCCCGTATGATGACTGAATCACCGTATAAGACGGATGGAAGCAGTGACCGCATGACCGTATGATGACTGAATCACCGTATAAGGCGGAATGAAGCAGTGACCGCATGACCGTATGATGCCTGAATCACCGTATAAGGCAGAATGAAGCAGTGACCGCATGACCGTATGATGACTGAATGACTGTATAAGGCAGCAGTGACCGTATGACCGTATGATGACTGAATCACCGTATAAGGCGGATGGAAGCAGTGACCGCATGATCGTATGATGACTGAATGACCGTATAAGGCAGATGGAAGCAGTGACCGCATGACCGTATGATGACTGAATCACCGTATAAGGCGGATGGAAGCAGTGACCGCATGACCGTATGATGACTGAATCACCGTACAAGGCGGATGGAAGCAGTGACCGCATGACCGTATGATGACTGAATCACCGTATAAGGCAGAATGAAGCAGTGACCGCATGACCGTATGATGGCTGAATGACCGTATAAGGCGGATGGAAGCAGTGACCGTAGACCGTATGACTGAATGACCGTATAAGGCGGATGGAAGCAGTGACCGCATGACCTTATGATGACTGAATGACCGTATAAGGCGGATAGAAGCAGTGACCGCATGACCGTATGATGTCTGAATGACCGTATAAGGCGGATGGAAGCAGTGACCGCATGACCGTATGATGACTGAATGACCGTATAAGGCGGATGGAAGCAGTGACCGTATGGCTGTATGATGACTGAGTGACCGTACAAGGCGGATGGAAGCAGTGACCGCATGACCGTATGATGACTGAATGACCGTATAAGGCGGATGGAAGCAGTGACCGCATGACCGTATGCTGACTGAATGAACGTATAAGGCGGATGGAAGCAGTGACCGTATGACCGCATGATGACTGAGTGACCGTATAAGGCGGATGGAAGCAGTGACCGCATGACCGTATGATGACTGAATCACCGTATAAGGCGGATGGAAGCAGTGACCGCATGACCGTATGATGACTGAATCACCGTATAAGGCGGATGGAAGCAGTGACCGCATGACCGTATGATGACTGAGTGACCGTATAAGGCGGATGGAAGCAGTGACCGCATGACCGTATGATGACTGAATGACCGTATAAGGCGGATGAAAGCAGTGACCGCATGACCGTATGATGACTGAATCACCGTATAAGGCGGATGGAAGCAGGACCGCATGACCGTGTGATGACTGAATGACCGTATAAGGCAGAATGAAGCAGTGACCGCATGACCGTATGATGACTGAATGACCTTATAAGGCAGAATGAAGCAGTGACCGCATGACCGTATGATGACTGAATGACCGTATAAGGCGGATGGAAGCAGTGACCGAATGACCGTATGATGACTGAATGACCGTATAAGGCGGATGGAAGCAGTGACCGTATGGCTGTATGATGACTGAATCACCGTATAAGGCAGAATGAAGCAGTGACCACATGAGCGTATGATGACTGAATGACCGTATAAGGCAGATGGAAGCAGTGACCGCATGACCGTATGCTGACTGAATGACCGTATAAGGCAGAATGAAGCAGTGACTGCATGACCGTATGATGACTGAATGACCGTATAAGGCAGAATGAAGCAGTGACCGCATGATGACTGAATCACCGTATAAGGCGGATGGAAGCAGTGACCGCATGACCGTATGATGACTGAATCACCGTATAAGGCGGAATAAGCAGTGCCCGCATGACCGTATGATGACTGAATCACCGTATAAGGGGGAAAAGCAGTGACCGCATGACCGTATGATGACTGAATGACCGTATAAGGCGGAATGAAGAAGTGACCGCATGACCGTATGATGACTGAATCACCGGATAAGGCGGGTGGAAGCAGTGACCACATGACCGTATGATGACTGAATGACCGTATAATGCGGATGGAAGCAGTGACCGTATGCCCGTATCATGACTGAATGACCGTATAAGGCGGATGGAAGCAGTGACCGCATGACCGTATGATGACTGAGCCACCATATAAGGCGGATGGAAGCAGTGACCGCATGACCGTATGATGACTGAATCACCGTATAAGGCGGATGGAAGCAGTG